>JAACNH010000612.1:154791-170206 GCA_019447015.1 Hymenochirus boettgeri | reverse complement strand
AGTTATGTTGCCTAAGTAGAGATTTCTTTAGAGACTTCAGACCCTAAAGAAGAGTTCTAAAACTATGAATGAGAAGTAGTTACTGGTTACTGTTACATTAAACTTAATAGGTTACTATTAGTGCAGATAAGTGCCAGAATCCCTGGGATTGAGAAATTTTCAGATTTAAGTTTGCATACTCCACCATATGCCCCACTGAGAAAGTGTGTTTGGTGTCAGCAAAGTGGAAATGAGTATTGCAGCCATTGTTACCGATGTGGAAGTAGCGAGCACTTCCTAGCGGGATGCAAAGCGAGAGGTACTAGACTAAACAAAGATGATCCTTTAAATGGGAGAAGGTTACTTCCACGGGACAGGGAGTAACTAATAAGAAACTAATGTCCCAACCATATTGCTTCTACTGTGGTATCCAGGGGAAAGATCAGAAGCTCAGCCGGTGTACATCTTGTAAAGAAGCGACCTACTGTTCAAAATTCTGTCAAGCTGAACATTGGCCTCAACACAGGAAACCATGCCGACAACATCATGACCGACCAGTACCTGTCATCGGCCCTGGAAAGGAGGATAGTCGTTCCCGTCTTGTTGCTCTGGTGGGGAAACAGTGTATAGCGGAGTGCTACATACAGGGCCATAAAACACGAGCATTATGGGATACAGGCTCCCAAGTATCTATTGTCGATGAAGAGTGGAAAAAGAGATATTTGCCAACTGTGAAGTTAAGAGACATTTATGAGTTACTTGATGTTTCTGAGGATTTAACGATTACCGCTGCTGATGGACAGAGTATCCCCTATTTAGGATTCATTGAAGTCACATTTGGGTTAGCGACAGATGAAGATGACCTCACTGAACTTGTTGTTCCCATATTAGTGATGAAGGGTGGGAAACTCTCAAAACCCATTATAGGCTTTAATGTCATTGAGCGAATAGTTAAATCTAACACCACAGCACAAGTGTCAGCATCAACAAGAGAACAGTTCCATGAAACACTAAAAGCCACCTTCCCAAATCTTGACAGAGAAAATGTCACGGCCTTAATTGATCTGGTGACAGCTGAGCAACTATGTGACTATGTGGTGAAAACAACCAAAGAGAAAATCATTGTGCCAAGACACACATCTGTTCAGATAGATTGTAAAGTGCAAACACAATTGTTAAATAAGGACACTACAGTTCTCTTTGAGCCAGAGATAAGTCCCCAGTGGCCTGAAGGACTGGAGTTTTGCGAGACGTTGGTAATGCTGAGAAGTGGTGCGCTGCCTTATATTGTCCTCGAGGTACAAAACCCAACAAACCATGACATTGAGTTATTAGGAAGAATTGTAATAGGTACAGTACAGCAAGTTCAAGCTGTATTTCCAGATACCATCTGGATGAAACCCAACAAAAATCTTCTAGTGTCAGTGAGTCAAGTAAATGCAGGGGGCGAGCAAGTAGCTGATGCCCCATGGGACCCACCAATCGATCTGAGCCACTTGAGTGAACCAGAAAAAGAGGTGGTACGGAAACTACTTCGGGAAGAATGCTCCTCTTTCTCCAAATCAGATGACGACATTGGGAGCATTGAGAAGCTAAAGTTAAGAATCTCTTTGAGTGATATGAACCCGGTGGCACGCACTTATATATCCACTCCGAAACCACTGTATAAAGAAATGAAAGACTATCTTCACAACCTTTTTTTTCACAAGGATGGGTACATAAATCCTGCTCATCTTATGCTTCCCCAGTTGTCTGCGTACGAAAAAAAGATGGTAGCTTACGCTTGTGCATAGATTTCCGAGAACTAAATAAGAAGACTCATCCTGACAGACAACCGATTCCTCGGGTACAAGACATCTTGAATAGCCTTGGGGGACATTTGTGGTTTTCATTACTGGATCAAGGAAAAGCCTACCATCAAGGGTTTATGGATGAAGACAGCAGGCACTTGACTGCGTTTGTGACCCCATGAGGCCTATATGAATGGATGAGAATTCCTTTCGGGTTAATGAATGCACCGGCAGCTTTCCAACGCTGTATGGAAGAATGTTTGGAAGATGTAAGGGACAACATATGTATCCCCTACTTGGATGATACCTTGGTATACAGTCGGTCATTTGAGGAACATGTGAATCATGTCAGAGAAGTCCTTCAGAGACTGAGGAAGTATGGAATAGTCTGGGGAAGATAGATGGCGTCCCCCATAGTGTTATAGCCTGTCTGGGGAAGATAGATGGTGTCCCCCATAGTGGCATAACTGAGTGGGATGAAGTATAATAGTATCCTTCATATTACATATAAATGTACATATTGTTCGGAGAGATGTACATAGATCCTCCATTTCAGTAAATAAAGAGTGTGCTGGTCAGCACTAATTCACCTCTAATAGCAATTGCCCCTTTTCTAATAATCATGGGAAACACAGCATCAGGGGAGTCAGAATTAAAAGGGAGAGGCCCCAAGGGGGAACCAACTCCAGCAGAGGTTATGCTACATGAATATGGGGAATGGACCATACGTCTCTTGCCCGAGTGGAGTAAAATGACTAGATTGGGGGGGCGGAGCTTGGAGTCTAATGGAGTAGGTCGCACGGAAAGACTGCTCCCGCGCCACCATAGAAATCGAGGCTAATACCAAGCAGAAACCAACCTATAACTGGACCACCAGATAGACACAACTGCAGTACACCTGATGACGAAGCCCAAGAACACTAAGGCAACGGGACCAAGCAAAAAATTAGAACAATTTGCTTGGCAGGGCTCCCCAATCCACCAGGCCAAGATGGCGCCTTCCCGCCAAACGGAACACCAACACACAGCCACAGGCACAGATGCAGAGCACTCTGCTAATGGAACTGAACCACCACAACAAGAACTCTCGCTCGGGGATCTTCAACAACAACTATTAGGCGCAATAGGAGAGAGCAAAAGAAGCCTGACTACGCTGTTGGAAGAAATGAAATCGGATATCTCACTCCTACGCCATGATATGCAAAAGATCCGGCAACGGGTCAGAGACACTGAAGCACGAATATCGGAGGTGGAAGACACAGTCAGGCCAATGGTCAACTCTGTTGCCACCCTCCAGCAAGAGCTCCAGGCTGCACACAATAAAATCGATGACCTGGAAAACAGGTCTCGAAGACAGAACCTTAGATTCCTGGGTTTTGCAGAGGGAGTGGAGACCCAGCATCCGGCCAGATTTCTGGAAGAGTGGATCCGCGCCCATATCGGCACAGATGGACTATCTACACACTTCGCAATTGAAAGAGCACACCGGGTCCCCGGTAGGCCGCCGATGCCTGGAGGCCCGCCGAGACCCCTGATCGCCAGGCTACTGAATGCCCAGGACAGGGATTGGATCCTCCGCCAGGACCGGACATCCACAGACCTCGTCCAGGACAACTCCCCCATCCATATATTCCCTGACTATTCGCTGGAATTACAGAAAAGAAGAGCAACATTTGGAGATGTCAAGAAGCGTCTGGCTACAGCTAAAATTGTATACTCAATGGCATATCCCGCAAGACTGCGAGTGGTCGCAGAGGGTAAGACCCGTTTCTTTGACAGCCCGATGGAGGCCTGCTCCTGGCTCGACTCCAGATGAAATCAACATATCTGGTAAGATAATTCCTTTACACTAACTGCAGTTAATCTCTACCACCACTGAACTACCCCAGCACTTAAGAACCCCCCCCCCAACCCACTGACGAGCTGGCCCCAGTTTCTCTACCCAGCAGCAACATATGACCCCCACCATGCTGGACGGGCCGACTCAAAACCAGTTGAGCTGACAAGCGTCAGGTACGGAACTAAAACCAAAACTGAGGGTCTACCATATAGATAGCACTCTAAAGATAACTACCAAGCAAACGAGCTACCCTCAAAACATCACCAAGAGAGCACACTGAAACGATACACATGGTCACTGGTACACTAACGGATTACAATGGAAAACTGCCCACACTAACGGTGCCCAGCAAATATGAAGCGCTATCCAGGGGGGCACTTGCTGCACTCCCCTAAATCTCTGGTATACCCACTACCTGTGCCCTCTTCCCTCATAGATCGAATAAGCCTAGATAGTCTGACAACGTGTTTGTGTGTCTATGTGTAATCTGGGCAAGGGGGATCAAACCCCCTATGTGTCCCTTCCGAGGACATACTCGTCTATACGTAATATATGTAGTAAGGATCAAACCCCCGGTGTGTCCCTCCCGAGAACATACTCGTGTACCTATATATAACTGTATGGTGGGGATCAGACCCTCTGCGTGCCTCTCCCATGGACATGTTTACATGTCCATGTATGCCCAATGTGGCGGGGATCAGACCCTCTGTGTGTCCCTCCCGTAAATATGTTCATATAACTATATGTGGTCTGTGTAGTAGAGATCAGACCCTCTGTGTGTCCCTCCCGTAAATATGTTCATATAACTATATGTGGTCTGTGTAGTAGAGATCAGACCCTCTGTGTGTCCCTCCCGTAAATATGTTCATATAACTATATGTGGTCTGTGTAGTAGGGATCAGACCCTCTGTGTGTCCCTCCCGTAAATATGTTCATATAACTATATGTGGTCTGTGTAGTAGAGATCAGACCCTCTGTGTGTCCCTCCCGTAAATATGTTCATATAACTATATGTGGTCTGTGTAGTAGAGATCAGACCCTCTGTGTGTCCCTCCCGTAAATATGTTCATATAACTATATGTGGTCTGTGTAGTAGGGATCAGACCCTCTGTGTGTCCCTCCCGTAAATATGTTCATATAACTATATGTGGTCTGTGTAGTATAGATCAGACCCTCTTGTGTCCCTCCCGTAAATATGTTCATATAACTATATGTGGTCTGTGTAGTAGAGATCAGACCCTCTGTGTGTCCCTCCCGTAAATATGTTCATATAACTATATGTGGTCTGTTTATGAGATCAGACCCTCTGTGTGTCCCTCCCGTAAATATGTTCATATAACTATATGTGGTCTGTGTAGTAGAGATCAGACCCTCTGTGTGTCCCTCCCATGGACATATTTCTATATCTATGTACGACCTGTATGGTAGGGACCAGACCCCCCTATGTGTCCCTCCCATGGACACGTCTATATGCTTATGTGTTTACGTATAATCAGTATAGTAGGTGATGTGAAATGTTGAGAACTATGACCGGGTGCACGCTTCCCTGAGGCACTCTAGCGAAAAAATATCAATAAATACTGCACCCGAATCCCCCTGCAACTATACAAAAGAATAGGGAAGGAAGGAACAAGGGGAAAGATTTGATGTTTTTTTTTCTCTCAAAAAAGATAAATCACAATTGGGTGCAGGAGGGGCAGCGTGCACCTGGATGATACCGAATCACATACGTGATGTGAACTACAACTAAATCTGAACACAACTACTGAAACATTCCCAATGGACAAAATGTATGAATAACACTAATAAACACTACACGAGTCAAACCCCCCACTCACTATAACCCCCTCAACCAATCCCTCTCCCCCCCCCCCAGAGGTGGTACAGGTTGATCTAACTGTAAAATTCAAAGGTATGTAAAGTTTTCTAGGTTTCTAAATGCTATACAGGGTGGGCTCCTTCTCAGCAGAAACAGCACTCACAGTGCAACCCCAAATATCCAGGCTAAGCCTGACAGTTAATACAAGGTTGAATGTTATGTTCAATGTTTCTAAATATGTTTCCCCACCCAATCCCCAACTAATCCCTCCTCCAAACCAGATACTCCAATCGCAGAGAACAGGCCACAACCCAAAAGTAGAACTAGTACCTAAAAACCTTAGTCTGACCAATAGATGTATCGCAAAACAGGATGTATAGGTCTCTGCTCTCTCTCTGATCGAAAACTAAATAAAGATGGCTGACAAATTAAAAATTGTATCATGGAATGTACGTGGACTTAACGACCCACAGAAACCAATGGCAGTTACCACACAGATTCGCAACACTAAGGCGAACATTATCTGCCTGCAGGAGACACATCTCCTCCCAGACACCACACAACATCTACAGAAACCAGGGGTTAAGTGGGCTGCGCACAGCACATACTCATCATACTCCAGGGGAGTATCTTTACTGATAAACCACAACCTACGCTTTAATAATACAGGAGGTTAAAACCGACAAAAAAGGGAGGTATATTTGTGCAGCGCTGGATATAGAATCTACCCTCCATATACTAATAGGTGTCTATGATCCACCGCCGGCGACCCAACAACCAATTCGAGCGGTGCTCCCATTCATATTGAAGTACCTCAAGCCAGACTAATCTGTATGGGGGATTTCAATGCGGTGATGGAGACGCCAATGGACAGACTGCCCACCCCCTCACACAGAGGCACAACTCCATTATACAAATTGATAACAGAACTTCAATGGGTGGATGTGTGGCGGCTGCATCACCCCGAGACGAGAGGCTACACCTGCCACTCCCTCACACATAACACACTATCACGGATTGACTTATTCTTTATAAACAGAGCAACAGGCACTCTGGTCTCCGATGTCTCACATCTGCCTAGAGGAATATCGGACCATTCGCCGATACAACTGACACTGAGGAAAGGACCGGGCGTCTCTCCGACCCGGAATCTTAGAATACACCTATTCTGGCTATCTATGTTCCCCCAGCCGGACCCTATCCCGGTACAAATAGAACTATATTTTGCTTTAGACCACAGACCGGTGCCATACACGATCCAATGGGACGCCTTTAAGGCTTTCCTCAGAGGACACTTAAATAGCACAATCAAACACATCAAAAAACAAGCCTCCCAAACAGAAACAAACTCAGCCAACAGACTGCAACAAGCTGAACACAACTACACATTAAACCCTACAAACCAAACAAAAAAAGAGTGGTTGGCAGCACAAACACTATACAACACCACCATTACAGAAAAGACACACAGAAAAATCTTCTTTAATAAAAAAAAAAATTTCGAATATGGAAGTCAATCTGCCAAACTACCGGCACGACTTGCACATGGACCGCAAGACACCAACAGTATATTAAAAATTAGAGACCCAGACAAAGGAGAAGTCACAAGCTCCCCTGAAATAAAACCTTTACAAAATTCTACCAGCAACTATACCAATCACAGCTCACAGTAACACAAACAGAAATCCAAGCATACCTAACAAACGTTAATTTCCCCAAACTAACACCACAGGAATGTGCCCTCCTAGAGGCAGACATCTCCCTACTAGAAATAGAAGAGGCAATCAATGGACTGAATAACAATAAAGCCCCAGGCCCCGACGGATTGCCAGTAGAGATCTATAAGAGATATCGGAAATGGCTCACTCCGCAGATACAACAGCTTTTCCAATACGCCACGCAACATCACTCTCTAGCACCAACTATGAACGAAGCCCATGTTATACTAATCCCAAAACCAGGGAAGGATATACTAGACTGCGGCTCATGTAGGCCCATCTCGCTGCTAAACACAGATTATAAGATTTTAACTAAAATACTTGCCAACAGACTTAAAAAGGTGATCCCCTCCCTTGTACACCCGGATCAAACAGGTTTTATGCCTGGGAAATCCGTATCCATAAATATAAGGAAAACACTGATACAATGCCAAGTAGACCACGACAATTCAGGCAGCCGTATCATGATGTCACTAGACGCCCAAAAGGCCTTCGATTCAGTGGAATGGCTCTACCTGTGGCACTGTATGGAAGGGTATGGCTTCGGCCCCAGATACACTAATTGGGTCAGACTGCCATATACCCAGCCCAAAGCTGCAATTTCATTGAATGGTATGAGCTCCTGACTATTCAAATTACACAGTGGAACTAGACAAGGCTGCCCCCTCTCCCCGTATCTCTTTGCACTGGCAATAGAACCCCTAGCCATCCAACTTAGGTCAAACCAAGAAATCAGAGGATTCACACTGGGTACCAAAACCTCCCTTCTCAGCCTATATGCTGACGATCTCCTGCTCTACTTAGCAGACCCATGTCAGTCATTAACAGCAGCCCACACCATAATTACAAGATTTGGACCTATGTCCGGACTATATATTAATTGGAACAAATCCACACTGTTCCCTCTTGATACAAATATAAATATACCCCCGAGAATAAGAGCCTTAATACCGGTCGCTGACAAATTTAAATATCTAGGAATTATAATTACAAAAACACCGGAAAAATTCCTAACACACAATATAACCTCACTACTAGAGTGGGCAAGAGATAAAATTAAGATTTGGAAACCACTCCCCATAAATCTACTGGGGCGTATAAGCCTAATAAAAATAATTATACTCCCCAAGATCCTATATGCTCTCCAACACTCAGCAACAATAATACCCAAAGCGTTTTTCAAAGCCCTACAAAGTATACTGCTAGAGCTGGTGTGGAACTCAGGCCGAGCAAGAGTCAAATTTAAAACAGATGCCTAGACTCTCGGCTGGTATGGCACTACCGAACTTCTATTTATACTATCTAGCAGCCCAATTAAAATACTTCACAGAGTGGGTGGTGCCTCCCCCACCTGATCCCCAGGATACACCACCACCAATGGTATATGATATGAAAGGGATGCTACACGCCTATTTGCCAACATTTCCAATTGTCTTCTTAGAAGACAAAAAAAACACGCTACCCAACAAAGGCACTGCACTACATCAGCAAATGCATAAAATATGGCAGGAACGAACCGGACTGGTTGAGTATGGGGAGTATGGGCGAACACCCCCTATGGCACAATAAACAGATACCAAAACCTAGCCACATCTGGAGCGCTGAGTCTGGAAAACAAGGCATTCTCTACTTTAATCAAATATTCAAAACAATTATGCTAATACCCCTGAATACAATGCAACGGGTCCACCCCGTACGGCCTATCGATGTTCCGATACATACAACTACGATAACATTATTTTCCGAATTCCAAACATTATCTATCCGCTAACAATAACCCGTCATAGAGATTCTGGGGGGGGGAGGGGGGGAACGGAGAGACGCCTGGTCTCGCGGATATACGGCTGGCCTACAAACAAGGAACTGTGAGGATCAAAATGAACTCCTGCAAAAATGGAAAAAGACTATATACCAACACTAGAGGACAACAGATGGGGGGAGAGGAGATGGCCAAACCACACACCCAGATAACACCATCCGCCCAACCATAGAGTACACAATTCTATATCCTACACCAAGTGTTACCTCTCCCACGCAAGACTGTCACACATGTCCCCCAATAACATATCAATATGCCCGAAATGCTTCTGAACACAAGCAGGACTTTTGGCACTTTACTGTGGACTGGCCACGTACGGTTATGTAAGCTTCTGGTGCAAAATAATAGACTATCCAGATAATCCAATACCGAAACCCCTCCGAACCAAAACATGTTATTGGGAAGCTAGTGGCAGTGGACATAATACAAAAGTGTTGCCTTGGCGCCACTGTTAGTGGGAGAAACTGTTGTACATTCACTAACAGAGATAGGGGGAGCAGGAAGATAGTGAAGACATAGATGACAACGGGAGGGGAGAACCATCTGTACACGTGATAATAGAACTAGCTATACAGGAACAAGAGGAATATTGTAATACCAGACACAGGTCCTGGCTAGAACCCCCTCCAGCTACTCATGTCTCATGTGTAAGCATTGTAGGTAAGGCTTGTTACATGACATTGTTGTGTGTTACGTGTCTTCACACTTTTTACTGATAAAGATCTTATATTCCAGGGGAGGGGTATGAAAACTAATGATACCCCCTCTAACTTTCCATCACAATTCTTACAACGTTTACCCCACATCCCTAGATAGATATTAGATGAATAATAATAATAATAATGTAGCTTATTAATAATGTGTTTCTGCTCCGACCTCGGAGTTTTGCAATTTGACTTTAGCCAGTAACTCGTCCCTCTGTTTCTTTAGTTCCAGAACCAATTTCCGTTTCTCCTCCAGTTCACATTGTTCACGTTTTTTCTTTTCCTGTTTGAAAGCGAGATTACGGGCGAGAGTCTCCAGCTCCTCCGGTGGGGATAAAAACACCTCTGTGGACAGACGAGACAGAAGGTTCGGGAGCTTAACTTGGACAGAGCAGAGAGACAGAATGGTAGGTGCACCTGGTGACAGCAGGGGTTCAATGCATGGGACAACAGAGAGAACCGAATGGTTACGGGTAGCATTGGGCGACCAGATACAAGAAGGTGTTAGGTAGCCTAGGGGACAGACAGAGAGACAGACTGGTGACGGGTAGCCTTATGGGACATAACAGAGAGAGAGCAGAATGGTTACGGGATAGCCTATGGGACAACAGAGAGACAGAATGTTGGTTACGGGAGCATCTATGGATAGCCAGGCGGAACGGGTAGGAGTATGACCGACAGGAGCAGCATGGTAGTACGGTTATCCTGATGGGACAGACAGTAGAGAGACAGAATGGTACGGTGTAGTGCCTCATGGGGACAGCAGAGAGACGATGGTTACTGGGTGTAGCGCTATGTGGACGACGAGAGACAGAATGGTTACGGGTGGGCGCCACAATGGGACCAGACAGAGAGACAGAATGGTTACGGGTAGCCTATGGGACAGACAGAGAGACAGATGGTTACGGGTAGCCTATGGGACAGACAGAGAGACAGAATGGTTACGGGTAGCCTATGGGACATGCCGCAGAGACGACGAATGGTTAAGGCTAGTAGCGCAGGGACAGACGAGAGACAGAATGTACGGGTAGCCTATGGGACATGACAAGAGAGACAGCAATGTACGGGGAGTCGTATGGACACGACAGAGAGGACAGAATTCGGTTACGATGGTTTTAGCCTATGGGACGAAGAAGACAGAATGGTTACGGGATAGCCTTATGGGGCCGACAGAGAGAGACAGAAATGGTTGGGACGGGTAGCCTATGTGGACCAGACCGAGAGACGTGAATGGTTACGGGGTGAGCCTATGGACCAGACAGATAGCACGAATGGTTATCGGGTACCTATGGGACAGACAGAGAGACAACGAATGGTACGGTGAGCCTATGGGACGACAAGTCAGGACAGAATGTGTTACGGGTAGCCTATGGGACAGACAGAGAGACAGAATGGTTACGGGTAGCCTATGAGACGGAGACAGATCGGAGCCTAGGACAGAAGAAGACAGAAATGGTTACCGTGCAGTGAAACACCGGCACGATGGTTAGGGTAGCTGCAGACAGAGAGACAGAATGGTTACGGGGTGGAGCCGTATGGACTGGACATGGAGACAGAATGGTCTACGGTGTGCCTATGGGACCGGACAGTGAGTATCGAGATGGTTCCGGTAGCGCTATGGGACAGACAGAGAGACAGAACTGGGGTTACGGTAGCCTAGTGGGACAGACAGAGGACAGAATGGTCGTAGCCCCGCATGTTGAAGACAACTGTATAAGATGTCGGGGCACAGGCCTATTGGAGACAGATGACAGAATGGTTAAGCGTGGCGACCTATTGGGACAGGTACAGACAGACATGGTTATACGGGCGCTATGGGACAGACAGACAGTACAGAATGGTTTACGGTGGGGGGGTGACATCTATGGTGACAGACAAAGGACAGATATGGTTCGTGTCAGCCTTATGGGACAGTACAGAGAGACAGACATTTTATGGGACTCGTGGCACCGAGGAATGTTAAGTGGCGCTACTGGACAGTACAGGAAGGACGAATGGTTACCGGGTAAGCCTAGGGAAGACATGAGAGACAGAATTGGGTTACAGGTACCTAGTGTGGAACATGTGACAGAGAGACATATGGTTGGGCTGGTAGCCTATGGGTACAGACAAGAGACAGAATGTGTTTACGGGCAGCATTGGGACACGGGACAAGAGAGACGAATGGTTTACTGGTAGCCTATGGTGACAGTACAGAGTACGATCAGACTGGTACGGTGTAGCCCTTGGGGTGATTGACAGAGAGACCGAATGGTTACGGGTGAAGCTATTGTGGACAGGTACAAGAGACAGAATGGTTACCGGGTGCCTATGGGACCGACAGAGAGACCAGAATAGGTTACGGGTCCAGCCTATGGACAGCAGAGACAGAATGGTTACGGGCACAGTCCTATTGGTCAACACGAACGGAGTAGGGACGATGAATTTCTTCTACGAGCTAATGGCGACGAGAGACAAATGGTACGAGTGGGGAACGAACGTTATTGGCTGTGATTCACTACTATGCAAAGAAGCACAAACCGAGCAAATCGTCACTCACTCCCGTAAAGGGGTCTGGGGCATCTCCATTCTATCTTGCTCTCACAATCTGAGCAATGTCCACAAGGCAGATACCATCCAATTTAACTGACTATACCTATGACAGAACATAAACAATGAAATGAATACCAAAGTGTCAGCATTAAAAGAAAATAAGATAATAACTGAAGCTATAAAATCAACCTAGAGGGAAAATATATAACACTATATGATAAGTATTATTTATAGTATATATTATTAATTTGGCTTGAAAATAGCCAATCTATTCTTTCTATTAGTCTTCTTCGTTTTATCTCTTCTGCTTTTTGGATTAGTTTCTCCTCCCACAGTTTGGTTGGAGCTAGAGACACTTCTCCTAATGATGACCGACAGTCTGTACGAATTTCATGGTCTCTAGCTCAAAAACTGGGGAGGAGATACGGTCCAAAAGCGGAAGAAGAAAATGGAGAAGAAGAAGAAGAACGAACAGTAATTTGGCTTATTCAACGCCAATTATAACAACAAAACACTATAGATAATAATAATAATAACACAACACTATAAATAAACTATATACAGTATAGAAATACTATTAATACTACGACCTGGGGGTTAGAGCAGTGCAAACTTGACAAGAGAATGGGCAAGAAGAGAATCTTGACAGAAGAGTTTAACAAAGGAGTTACTGAAAAAGTTATTGAACTGACACGCATCTCTCTATCTCTCTCCCCAAAGGTTGGTTCTCTACTATTTTTTTAATTTATATCCACCTTCCCTTCACTATTTCCCTCCTGGAACCAGCATTAATCATTATCTGGTACGGGGTTCTATACATTTCGTCAATTTATACCAACCTTCCCTTCATATCTCCTCTTGGAACAGCATTAATCATATATCTGGTACGGGTTCTATACAATTTCTCAATTTATACCACATTCCCTTCATATTTCTCTATGGAACCAGCATTATCATATATCTGGTACGGGTTCTCTATACTATTTTTCAATTTATACCAACCTTCCCTTCAATTTCTCCTGACCAGCATAATCATATATCTGGTACGGTTCTTACTATTCTCAATTTTTAGCCCAACCTTGCCCTTCAATAGTCTCTCCGTGGAATCAGCAGAATCATATATCTGGTAGGGGTATATTACATTTTCTCAATTTATACCAACCTTCCCTTCAATATTCTCTCCTGGAACCAGCATTAATCATATATCTGGTACGGGTTCTATACTATTTCTCAATTTATACCAACCTTCCCTTCAATATTCCCTCCTGGAACCAGCATTAATCATATATCTGGTACGGGTTCTATACTATTTTTCAATTTATACCAACATTCATCTGTGTATTATATTATATTGTGTGCCATTTGCTCTTACAGTAAAAGTGTATCAATTTATGTAATTTACTTTTTGTTGTAACACTTTGCACTTTGTACTGGTCTCCTCCCCCCAGACAGTTATTTATCAGCATGTTGATTGGCTAATTAGATAATTTGCCAGTCCTGTGTCAAAACCTTTGGATTTAAAGGGGAAGAGCATTACTGGGGGTTAGAACAGTGCAAACTGAATCTATGTGCAAAGTGAATCTTTGGACATAGATTCAGAAGAGTTTAACAGGAGTTCAAAACTACAGGACTATGAAATTCCGGAATAACTACCATCAGCTTGGGACATCATTTCCCCTGCTTAAATAGATAATGTCTTTACTATGGCTGTGTCTTACTGTCATTTTTACCTTGTTCCCTAAGCTCACTTAATATCTCTCTCCTCCATACCACTGTTCTCACTCTATTTATATCTCTCCATCTCTTCTCCCTACCTCCTCTCACTGCTCCCATGTACTATACCAGCTCTTTACCAACACCGCACTCCATTATAGGTCACAAATAAACGGCACCACCTCAGATCCATCTCACATATCCGGTTTCTATTTGTTCTCCTTATTCTTGTTGCTGGGGATGTATCTCCTAATCCTGGCCCCTGTAATATCTCAGTTTCCTACTGTCCTCGCCCTACTCTCCCTTTACTCCGCCATTTCCATGGATCTACACCCTCTAACCTTTTATCCATTCCTCTAATACCCTCTTCATATTTGCCCTTCTCCTGTGCTTTGCTTAATGTTCAGTCCCTTTCTAACAAATCCACTATTATTCACAACCATTTCTGTTCTAAGAATTTTCACCTACTTGCCCTTACTGAAACCTGGCTCTCCCAACACAACTCTGCTATTGAGGGCTCCGTCACTACAGAAGGTCTTCACCTCTCCCATACACCTCGCTCATTGGGTTGTGGTGGAGGTGTTGGCCTCCTTCTTTCCCCCACCTGTCGTTTTAATGTCTTCGTCCTCCCCACCGGCCTTCTCGTTCACATCCTTTGAGGTTCACACTGTACAAATTTCCTACCCTCTGTCACTACGTGTAGCTGTGGTATACAGACCCCCATCCACGACTCCCCCAGCTACATTCCTCTCAGACTTTGAGACCTGGCTTACTTTCTTTCTCTCTACTGACGGTCCTGTCCTAATTCTGAGTGACTTCAACTGTCACATTGACTACTCTGCTCTATCCTGGCCCTCTCGTTTCCTTCACTTAACATCCTCATTTGATCTTCATCAGGGGGCGACTACCGGTACGCATAAGGATGGCCACTTCTTGGATCAATAATACAGATGATGATAATAATAATAATATTACAGATGATGATAGTATTACAGATAATAATAATAATTATATTACAGATGATGATAATATTACAGATAATAATAATATTACAGATGATGATAATAATAATTATAGGACAGATGATGATAATAATAATTATATTATAGATGATTATAATATTACAGATGATGATAATAATAATAATTATATCACAGATGATAATAATAATAATAATAATAATATTACAGATGATGATAATAATAATAATAATAATAATATTACAGATGATGATAATATTACAGATGATGATAATAATAATAATAATAATATTACAGATGATAATAATAATATTACAGATTATGATAATATTACAGATAATGATAATATTACAGATAATAATAATATTACAGATGATAATAATAATGATAATAATAATAATAATATTACAGACAATAGTAATATTACAGATTACATATAACATAGGTATGGGAGGTGGTATAGACAGGACATAGGGTAGGGTATAAAAGGTTGGACTAGAGATGGACATATTGTCAACAAC
>JAACNH010000612.1:40993-153543 GCA_019447015.1 Hymenochirus boettgeri | reverse complement strand
CTGTCCTACGGTGACTAGACCGCGACTTGGATTTATGGTAAAGGTGCAGTTGTATGAATAGGATGTGTTGATTGTATGGATACCTGAATGGCCACATTAACATGAACCCCAAATGTGTAACGATCCTCAGATCCTATAACAGTAACTGTAAATGGATCTTTATGGGCCGTATTTATAAAGCCGCTGTCCCACGCTGTTAACGGTCTGTAAAACGATAGTTTAAACTGAGTGTTAATTTCCAATTGTTAATCTCCGATCGGTAGTCAACGGTACTGAAGTAAATGTGCGATAACAAAATTGTAGATTTAGATACCCATAGAATACCATTGTGGTAGTTTACTACCGCACGGTATTTCTACGACCGAGCGTTGGTCGTACATGTACGATCGTCCATTAACCGCGGTTAGCTAAAGGCGATACCGCGGCTTTATAAATACGCCCCTATACAACATCTAGTACTATGTTACTGTTATACAGACATTATGGGTAGGGTATGAAGGTTGGAACTAGAGTGGACATTTGTCTTTAACAGTTACATAGTAACTAGTATTGGAGGTTTGTATAAAGACAAATGTCCATCTAGTCCAACCTTTATACCCTACCCTAATGTCTGTATAACAGTTACATAGTATTGGAGGTTGTATAGACATACGTCCCATCTAGTCCCACCTTTATACCCTACCCATAATGTCTGTATAACAGTTACATAGTAACATAGTAATTGGAGATTGTATGACAATATGTCCATCTCTAGTCAACCTTTATACCCTACCCTATGTCCTGTCTATACCACCTCCCATACCTATGTTATATGTAGACAGGTTTTCTGAGTGGGTGTGCTGGGGCACACTGGTGTGACTTCAAAGAACCATAGCCTTGGAATGTTGGTATGTTCCTTATTTTGAACAGACAATTGTAGTGCCGTATTAGTCCAATATATAGATAGTAGACAATATCCGTTATTGTTTACTATCTATATATGTGCACCCTGTGGTCATATGAATGAAACAAAAATGCACAAGTCTGTCCAGATTTTAAATGACTTTATTTACAATAAACAATAATTAAACATTGAACAAAGCCAATAATATAACAGCATAAAGCAATATTATTCAGCCACCTTAACCTAGCTTGCCAGAGGGGTACAGAATAAATAAAATACAACAAACCTATTCCAAACCCCTCTGACCAGCAGAAATAAATGTAACTCACAAAATGCCAGATCGGTTCCTCATTGCATCAGGGAATCTCTGGAATCGGGTAGATTCTACCAATCATTATTTTTTACATTCTGTTTCCTTACTTAAAAGTCAACATTAATTCTAAAAATGTAGCCAACTGCCCGTTAAAGTTCACATGCGTGTGTTTTTAGAGCAATATTCTTTTAAAATCTGAAATGTCAGAAGTTACCATAATCCATCGAAATGACCTTCTTTCCTTCCTACAGACAAGTAGAGAGACAGGGAGATTCAATACAAGTTCTTATTGTTAAAAATGGTGCTAATTTTGCCCCAACCAATCAGAACATTTGAAAGCTAACATCTGATTGGAACACTTGATAAAGGGCTAGCAGCCGAAACGTTGTGTGTTGGTGTAACTGCAATAAAGAGGGATTACCCCTTGTAAATTATAAACACCTGGACAGCCCTACTTTCTTTATTCCTTAGTATCTGATTGGTTGGGGAAAAATTAGCACTAATTTTAACGATAAGAAACATTCTTGAATCTCCCTGTAATTTTTTTTTTTTAATTTTTTTTTTTTTTTCCTACGCTTGTTTTACTTACGAAATTAAAAGCAAAGATCAGTTTTCTTTTACATAAATTATTTTATCGTTCATGTAATCGATAGCCAGCATTTATTTCAAACATAATATAAAATACTGTCATTTTAAAAGGGAACAATCGTAATAGATCAGCAGATTTTCATATTTCAGGGGGGAAAATAGGAAATAAGTTTTTTGTTTTTTTTTTTTGGCCTTTTTTTCTTAAACAATCGCAATATAAAACGCGTTGAAACTTTTTCTCAGAATTTTTTTTTTTTTTTTACATTACGAAAAGCAGCTGGCTAAAGTTATATAGCAAGTAACCAAAATGCAAGGGCCGTGTTTACATTTTATTTTTCTTTTTACAGTTTTTTTATTTTTTAAAAACTTTTTTTTTTTTTTAAATAATCATAGGAACTAGGAAACAAGGCCCTTTTTTGGGGGGGGGAATATGTATACATGCTGGTTATTTTACACGTTTTTAGAAGTTGGGTTTTTGGATAAAGCAGAAAATCCCCACTGCTGAATAAAAATGTTAAGGTTCCGTATCAAGCTCTATGTACAGCAGAGTCTTTGTATCTTGCAGCAGCAAATAGATCAATTTAATTACAGAAGCCCTTAGTTCACAGGCACTGCCTTTATTTACAAAGAAGTGTGCGAGTTTTTCCTTAGTTATCGGTTTATTTTTTCAGCAGGACTGCACGGCACTGCCTAAGGCAAAAATTTCATTGAAAGGGCATGTCCATCCTTAAAAAAACCAAACAGGTCAGTTACCTTCCCCCAACGGATATATTTTGCACTTTATTACCTGCTTTACAAACCAGATATTTAAGGATAATTATTATCCCCATTCTGGCAGAGTAAGCCATGCTGTCAATCAAGGCTGTGACAATTGACATCACAACCAATGAGTGACTGCCTCCTCTGCACATGCTCAAGCTTATAGAAAGCTCATTGAGCAGAGGGAGGAGACAGATACCTTTGCCAGAAAGGACTTATTAAAAATCTGGTTACAAATGCATGTAATAAACTGGAAATTATAGCAGTTAGGTTGTGGCCAGTTTGTTTTAAACCATCCGTTCCCTTTTACAGGGTAAAATTTTTTTTTTTTTATTAAAGTTTTTCTTTGTATTTATAATTCCGATACGCTATTTGCTATAAATAAACTACTACTATTCCGATCATAAAATGAATCTTTCCCTGTAAAGAATAAATAATTTAGACTGCTCAGTTCGGTTACACATCAAGCAGTTTTGGAGGGTTATAGGCTTCACTAAGAAAACAACTTTTTAAGCTGAATAACCTTAATTTAGCCCAGTTTAATTTATCTAGTCCGAACAGGAAACTCCTTCCTGAAATTCCGCAAAAACAAACAAAAAAATACTTGTTTGCAGCTTAATGGGGAACTGTGGTCTCCAAACAAGTCGAGTTTAAATGAAAGGCAGGTTTCCTATCTTTAAAACGAGCCATCAACCACCTCTCTACGTGCTCCACAGCCCAAGATATAAAGAAATGACTGACCAGAAAGTTAATGGGTGGGAAGCTAACATGTGACATTCCCGAGGCTTCTCCTGCAGTGTGTGAGGGAGACAGGAAGTCCCTCCTCCTCTCTACTGTGTGAAGTCCTCACAGAGTAGGTTTTCACTCTACCTGAAAAGGCTGTTTCCAGTTTTCTGTGGGGGGTATGAGTGGCCCACGGCACCTGCGAGCAGGAGGGGCTTGTGCACCCATGGGTGGGCGGGGCCATGGCACCCGTGGGTGGGTGGGGCCACAGCACCCACAGGTGGTCGGGGCCACATGGGGCTGTAAGAGAATGGGCCAAGGGGGGCCTGCAACAATGAGGGAACCAGGAGGGTCCATGAGTGGGAGGGGCCAAGGAGGCTGCAAAGGGGAGGAGGAGACACAGGGCAGATTGATTGACATGGTTTCAGAGCAGGAAGTGCAGGGGACCTGGTGATGCTGCTGCCATTTCACACACAAAAATGTAAATATCTTCAAAACTATGCAAAATAAACTGCAAAAATTCTCAGGAGAGCAATTCCTATCAATTTACCTAAAGTCATTTTTGGACCACAGTTCCCCTTTAATTACATCTGCACAGTGCAATTTGCTAGTCCCGGATTTTATTACCGAATGATCAGTCTAAGAGGTAGTGGTTAGTGACAGAGATGACTTGCCCTGTTTCATTGTTCTGGAAAATGACTGCAGGTGAAAGTTAAAAGGTTAGCTGATTTTTTTTTTACTATACACAGCCCTTCTGTCTAGTTGTCTGATCCTTTTACCATGAATATTCCATATCACAGCGCTTTATCAAAAACCATTCCCCAGGTAACCGGCAATTCTATAGGATAACTAAAAAACTAAGTATGCACGACTAATACCACTTTTTATACAATTGAATGGAGACACTAAACACATTTTCTTGACCTGTAGCCCAAAAGCTACCAATTAAAAGGGTAAATTGCCTTTCTAAGGCCACACTGCAACGCACAGGAATCGCGCACAAAATCGCGAGCGTTATCGCATGCGATTGTGTGCGCGATTCTTGCGCGTTTCGCCTGTTCGCGTTATGGACACGCATCGGAAATCGCGAGAATTTTTGCGTTCCCCGCGATTTCCATTTTAGCGAAAATCGTGGGCGCAAACGCGAGCGCGAAACGCGCGAAAAAAGCGCTAGTGTGGCCTAGCCCAAAATGAAATCTAAACACCAGCGTTACAAAAGTTATTCAGTCACTTTTAACCCCTCCTCCTCCCCAAACCACTGACTTTGACATGCTCAGTAAAACCAGAGAAAGGAACTGTCCAATTAGCTACAGGGGCGTTCCAAAAACCCCTGTTGATAAAGCAGGGATATCATAGCTTAGATTTGCAGGGGGCCCAGTGATTCCTAGTTACACCACTGATTAGCTGTTATGAAAGATTTTACCAATTTCACAGGTACCAAATAGGTTAAAAAAAAATGCTGGGGGTAGGTAGGTTTTAACATAAAACGTGACTTCCAAATTGACAGTTCTGCCCCCACATTGTATTATTGCCTTGCAAATACTCGGGCAGCGTGAAATTTTTTTAAAACTTTTTTTTTTTTGCGTGTGTATTTTTAAAATCTATTCGAGGTACTTGTGTAGGGATTCTGGAATGGAGACAGAGAAGAGCAGAGAAAGGCAGTGACTGTGAATGAACCGAACACAAAATATAAACAATACTTACAAAAATGACATTACAAAGGAACATTTTGCCCTAACCTGAAAACTAAATGATAAAAAAAAAAAAAAATACTGCTGTGAATATCAATTTCCTTCCATGTACACGAACAGAACAGAACCCTGCTTAGAAGCAAAAAGAAAATAATACAAAACAAACCAAAAGAAAAAAAACCTATAAAACAATTAGATTCCTTTTGCTCGAGACCACTGCAGGCTCCAGGCAGTAGGAAAATCCTGAGAATAGTTTACATTACGTTATGGACTTAGTAATGGCGAGTTTGGAGGGTACAGGAGATTCTAGCAGCAGGTTGAAGCGATTACTTATCTGAAAGAACTACCCAGAATCCTTAGTGGTGACTACTAGTAGTTAAGTTGGACAATAGAACATCGTGGAATTATTTGTTGGTAATGTCCTGGGACCTGCTGTAACAGTTCTGTTGACTTTGGCAGCCTCGCTATCTTTTTTATAGATTGTATTTTTCTCAAAATTAAAAGACAAAGTGCAAGTAAGAAATTTGGTGGCACGAAGTTAACCCAACCCACGGGCGATTTATTGGGATTCTGGGTTATGGGGTTATACAAAGTTGGGTTTCGTTTTAGTGCTAAAATAACTTTTAATAAAAGGCTCCAAAAGGTCTGCAAAGCAGCAGCCTATAATTATAGAACCCTTGTATAAAGGGTAACTAAACCCTTGTAAAGGGAAACTCAAACTGAGATTTCCAGCACTATTTTTCATATTTTTTAGTTGGTCACTGGCTACTCCAAGAATTAGTACAATAATTCTTTATAGCCATAGTACAGTGTTGTGGTATGCACAATTTATGCAAATGTATTTAAACTTAAAAGGACTCTATACTCCTGCAGTAAAAGGATTGCTATCCCCACCCCCTCAATCTGCCCTCCACTTCATTAACATATGCTTAGGTATTAGTGTCAGGGACTCTGATGGTGGGAGGAGCTGTTACTTGGGCTGTTACTTGGGCTAGTCTCAGAAAAGACCTTTACATAACATGAATATTTTCAATTAAGTCCAAACTAATTTTGGATAGTATTAGTTGCATATGTTTCCCAGGAATAATGGCTAAACCCAATGTTCTAGGGACACACATTTCATGAGATTGTGTAGCAGAATCTGCTACAATACAATATACATTTTTCTGAGTTTTTACAAATCATTTGTATTTCTTTGGCAATTATACCCTGAAAGGCTTGTTACTATGGCCTGCTACCCACTAGGGGAACAGGCCATCTCATAGTGGACAGACACAGATATTATCATACAGCATGAGTTTTGGTATGATAATCTGTTTGTACAAATCAACAGTAACGCAGCATGTACACGATTTCTTAAACTAACTCCAATGTATAATTTTACATCTGCATAATAGTTTTAGCCTTTTATGGAGAATCCCCAAGATATTAAGTAAAGATTCATTACGTATATGGTCCAAAAGCACGATATGAAGAAAGCACGATCACAGTCCAATTACATTTTTGCAAGGACCGAATCTGCCCTATGGCTTTACGTTTTGATTTAGGAGATTCAGAGGCAACTTTCTGAAAACACCGACATCAAATGGGATAATAATATGGATAACATGGATAATCTGCTGATTGCATACATTGCAGCCCTTACCGAGCCAGACCCCGAATCTTAAACACTTCCCCCGTTGGGGAGAAAGCCCTGTTGCCTGTAAGACTGTATTGCAAATATTCACAGATCCCCTAAAAGGTGCTGGAAACAAATATTCTGTTATTTTTGCGAACTTACGATGTAACCAAAAGGTTTATCTGGTTTTTTTTTTTTTTTTTGCTGAGAAATTTCGTCGACCTCATGAAAATTACAGGCTGCGCTGTCAGGGCGTTCAAAATGGGCCCTAAAAAGGTGCGCAAAAAAAAGCAGGCCTTGCACTTAGAAAAAACATGATTGTACATACAAGCCAGAGATAGCTCTACAAATGCACTTCAGCTGCAACAAAGATGCTCTTTTACCTCGGTATCATATATATATACTTTTCTCTTAATTCCCTCATCCCCCCGCCACCCGTAAATTACCCAGAACCCTCCTCTCTCCTCTTCGGGGTTCCAATTCAGTGACAGAACCAGCTGAAACTGAGTTCTCGTGCGACATTCTCTCCGAGCGCTTGCGAGCGCCAAGACCTTTCAGTGTCATAACAACGACCTCGTACAAAAATAAGTATCATCTGTCATTTGGCTCGAAAGAGGACCCAGCGTCCGATTGTCCAGCCCCGCGTTTCGGGTTTTCTTAATAAAAAGAAATGTCCAATGACATCCGAGCGCTCTCCATAGGGGACAGGGTTAAAAGGTAAATGGATCAATGTTCTGAGAATGGTCTTTGCTTTACAGTCTTATGATCCCCTTAAAATGGCTGCAGTTTAACATATCCAATCTACTGCGAGAGTAGAGAATATAAATGCATATATATATTACTGTGTGTTCTGTTTCTTGGCTGTCACACACCTTTTCAGGCCTAGTTCACTCGGTGAGCAGCTGTTGTAAGAGGCTTTTCTGTTGAGCCTGTGGCGTCTGGGGTCCAGTGGTGGTCTTCTGTGAAGTGATGGGCCCTGATTGGTTAATGTAGGGATCCCCTCCTACCAGGTTGACTGTACACTGGACATCTGCAAACACCTGGACCTGCTGAACCTGCTGGAACAATGGGAAAAGTACAGTTCGTAACATCAAACATTATGATTTGTTACAGTTCAAGATATTAATTGGCCACCTACACACAGATGATGTCACATGGGGCTGCTAAGTGGCAGATGAGATTCAATGATGATAAATGTAAGGTGATGCATTTTGGACTTAAAAATCCTTGTGCTACTTATACTATAAATGGCTCTGTGTTAAGTGAATCCCTGTTGGAAAGGGATCTTGGAGTTTTGGTGGATAACAAACTTAAAGGTAGCAAGCAGTGCCAGGCGGCAACAGCCAGAGCCAGCATGGTATTGTCTTGTATAAAGAGAGGTATGGATTCAAGGGAGGAAAATGTAATTCTCCCTCTTTACAAAGCATTGGTAAGGCCTCATTTGGAATATGCAAATATTTCCGATTGCCACTTGAAGTCAGGGAGGAATTTTTCCCCCTTCACACCATCATACGGGGTTCTATTTTTTGCCTTCCTCTGACTTCTTCTGCTTTCAGGCGGTTCGTGCCAATGCGATTTGGTCTCATTATAATCAGAGGGAAATGTCCATTAAGGTGCCTCAGCGTGTATAAGAGATTCAGAAACTTAAAGCGGAAACATCCATCTATCCATTTTACTAATAACAGAATGTAGGTAGGAGGATCTATATCGATTCTATCACAGGCAGATCCCCAGACACCCTGATATTGTACATAATCTCCCTGAAATTCATTTTATAATTACAGTGAATTTAGAAAGTTTATTGGAGGAGAGCAAGTGAAAGAAACACTCGTGTAATAGTTATGGGGTTCATCACTCTCCTTCTCCAGAGATATGCTCAGGGATAATGTGCACCAGAGAGAGAGGGTACTAGATAGGGCACCAGAGAGAGAGGGTGCTAGATAGGGCACCAGAGAGAGAGGGTATAGATAGTGGCCAGAGAGAGAGGGTATAATGGGGCACCAGAGAGAGAGGGTACTAGATAGTGGCACCAGAGAGAGAGGGTTAGATAGGTACCAGAGGAGGGAGGGTACTAGATATGGGCACCAGAGAGAGAGGGTACTAGATAGGGCACCAGAGAGAGAGGGTACTAGATAGGGCACCAGAGAGAGAGGGTACTAGATAGTGCACCAGAGAGAGAGGGTACTAGATAGTGTACCAGAGAGAGAGGGTACTAGATAGGGCACCAGAGAGAGAGGGTACTAGATAGGGACCAGAGAGAGGGTGCTAGATAGTGCACCAGAGAGAGAGGGTGCTAGATAGTGACAGAGAGAGAGGGTGCTAGATAGGCACCAGAGAGAGAGGGACTAGATACAGAGAGAGGGTGCTAGATAGTGCAACAGAGAGGAGGAGTGCTAGATAGGTACCAGAGAGAGAGGGTGCTAGATAGGCACAGAGAGAGAGGGTGCTAGATAGGGCACCAGAGAGAGAGGGTGCTAGATAGGGCACCAGAGAGAGAGGGTGCTAGATAGTGTACAGAGAGAGAGGGTGCTAGATAGTGTGACAGAGGAGAGAGTGCTAGATAGTGTACAAGAGAGAGAGGGTGCTAGATAGTGTACCAGAGAGAGAGGTGTATAGATAGTGTACCAGAGAGAGAGGGTAGTGCAGATAGATAGGTGTACCAGAGAGAGAGGGTGTAGATAGTGTACCAGAGAGAGAGGGTGCTAGATAGTGTACCAGAGAGAGAGGGTGCTAGATAGGTACCAGAGAGAGAGGGTGCTAGATAGTGTCAAGAGAGGAGAGGGTGCTAGATAGGTACCAGAGAGAGGGGGCTAGATAGTGTACCAGAGAGAGAGGGTGCTAGAAGTGTACCAGAGAGGAGATGGTGGTGCTAGATAGTGTACCAGAGAGAGAGGGTGCTAGATAGTGTACCAGAGAGAGAGGGTGCTAGATAGTGTACCAGAGAGAGAGGGTGCTAGATAGTGTACCAGAGAGAGAGGGTGCTAGATAGTGTACCAGAGAGAGAGGGTGCTGATAGTGCCAGAGAGAGAGGGTGCTAGATAGTGACCAGAGAGAGAGGGTACTAGATAGTGTACCAGAGAGAGAGGGTACTAGATAGTGTACCAGAGAGAGGGGTACTAGATAGTGTACGTGTACCAGAGAGAGAGGGTACTGATAGTGTACCAGAGAGAGAGGGTGCTAGATAGTGTACCAGAGAGAGAGGGTACTAGATAGTGTACCAAGAGAGAGAGGGTACTAGATAGTGTACCAGAGAGAGAGGGTACTAGATAGTGTATACGAGAGAGAGGGTACTAGAAGGGTACCAGAGAGAGAGTACTAGATAGTGTACCAGAGAGAGAGGGTACTAGATAGTGTACAAGAGAGAGAGGGTACTAGATAGTGTACCAGAGAAGGAGGGTACTAGATAGTGCTACCAGAGAGAGAGGGTACTAGATAGTGACCGAGAGGAGAGGGTACTAGATAGTGTACCAAGAGAGAGGGTCTAGATAGTGTACCAGAGAGAGAGGGTACTAGATAGTGCCAGAGAGAGAGGGTACTAGATAGTGACCAGAGAGAGAGCAGGTATAGATAGTGCAAGAGAGAGAGGGGGTACAGATAGTGTACCAGAGAGAGAGGGTACTAGATAGTGACCAGAGAGAGAGGGGTACTAGATGTGTACCAGAGAGAGGGTCTAGATAGTGACACCGAGAGAGAGGGGTATTAGATAGTGTACACGAGAGAGAGGGTACTAGATAGTGTACCAGAGAGAGAGGGACTAGATAGTGTACCAGAGAGAGAGGGTGACTAGTAGTGTACCAGAGGAGAGGGTACTAGATAGTGTACCATAGAGAGAGGGTACTAGATAGTGTACCAGAGAGAGAGGTACTAGATAGTGTACCAGAGAGAGAGGGTGCTAGATAGTGTACCAGAGAGAGAGGGTACTAGATAGTGTACCAGAGAGAGAGGGTGCTAGATAGTGTACCAGAGAGAGAGGGTGCTAGATAGTGTACCAGAGAGAGAGGGTGCTAGATAGTGTACCAGAGAGAGAGGGTGGTAGATAGTGTACCAGAGAGAGAGGGTGCTAGATTAGGGGCACCAGAGAGAGAGTGGTACAGATAGGGCACCAGAGAGAGAGGGTGCTAGATAGTGACCAGAGAGAGAGGGTGCTAGATAGTGGCACAGAGGAGAGAGGGTGCTAGAATAGGTCACCCAGAGAGAGAGGTGCTAGATACCAGAGAGAGAGGGTGCTAGATAGTGCAAAGAGAGGAGGAGTGCTAGATAGGTACCAGAGAGAGAGGGTGCTAGATAGGCACAGAGAGAGAGGGTGCTAGATAGGGCACCAGAGAGAGAGGGTGCTAGATAGGGCACCAGAGAGAGAGGGTGCTAGATAGTGTACAGAGAGAGAGTGCTAGATAGTGTACCAGAGAGAGAGTGCTAGATAGTGTACAGAGAGAGAGGGTGCTAGATAGTGTACCAGAGAGAGAGGTGTATAGATAGTTACCAGAGAGAGTAGTGCTAGATAGATAGGTGTACCAGAGAGAGAGGGTGCTAGATAGTGTACCAGAGAGAGAGGGTGCTAGATAGTGTACCAGAGAGAGAGGGTGCTAGATAGTGTACCAGAGAGAGAGGGTGTAGATAGTGTCAAGAGAGAGAGGGTGCTAGATAGTGTACCAGAGAGAGGGTGCTAGATAGTGTACCAGAGAGAGAGGGTGCTAGATAGTGTACCAGAGAGAGAGGGTGCTAGATAGTGTACCAGAGAGAGAGGGTGCTAGATAGTGTACCAGAGAGAGAGGGTGCTAGATAGTGTACCAGAGAGAGAGGGTGCTAGATAGTGTACAGAGAGAGAGGGTGCTAGATAGGTACCAGATGAGGAGGGTGCTAGATAGTGCACCAGAGAGAGAGGGTGCTAGATAGTGTACCAGAGAGAGAGGGTACTAGATAGTGTACCAGAGAGAGAGGGTACTAGATAGTGTACCAGAGAGAGAGGGTACTAGATAGTGTACCAGAGAGAGAGGGTACTAGATAGTGTACCAGAGAGAGAGGGTACTAGATAGTGTACCAGAGAGAGAGGGTACTAGATAGTGTACCAGAGAGAGAGGGTACTAGATAGTGTACCAGAGAGAGAGGGTCTAGATGTGTAACGAGAGAGAGGGTACTAGATAGTGTACCAGAGAGAGAGTATAGATAGTGTACCAGAGAGAGAGAGGGTTACTAGATAGTGTACAGAGAGAGAGGGTACTGATAGTGTACCAGAGAAGGGGGTACTAGATAGTGCTACCAGAGAGAGAGGGTACTAGATAGTGCACCAGAGGAGAGGGTACTAGATAGTTACCAAGAGGAGGAGAGGTACTAGATAGTGTACCCAGAGAGAGAGGGTACTAGATAGTGCACAGGAGAGAGGGTACTAGATAGTGACCAGGAGAGAGAGGTATAGATAGTGCAGAGAGAGAGGGTGGTACTAGATAGTGTACCAGAGAGAGAGGGTACTAGATAGTGCACCAGAGAGAGAGGGTACTAGATTGTGACCAGAGAGAGGGTACAGATAGTGCACCGAGAGAGAGGGGTATAGATAGTGCAGAGAGAGAGGGTACTAGATAGTGTACCAGAGAGAGAGGGTACTAGATAGTGTACCAGAGAGAGAGGGTGACTAGCTAGTGTACCAGAGGAGAGGGTACTAGATAGTGTACCAGAGAGAGAGGGTACTAGATAGTGTACCGAGAGAGAGAGGTCTAGATAGTGTACCAGAGAGAGAGGGTACTAGATAGTGTACCAGAGAGAGAGGGTACTAGATAGGTGTACCAGAGAGGAGGGTACAGATAGTGTTACCAGAGAGAGAGGGTACTAGATAGGTACCAGAGAGAGGGTACTAGATAGTGTACCAGAGAGAGAGGTTACTAGATAGTGTCAGAGAGAAGAGGGTACTAGATAGTGTACCAAGAGAGGAGAGGGTACTAGATAGTGTACCAGAGAGAGAGGGTACTAGATAGTGTACCAGAGAGAGGACCATGCATAATGATTTGTTTTTCTAATTGGTAAGTAGATTGTTCTTATATGACTGTCTCTATGTTTATTGGTTGGGCGGAGTTGGTACCTCCCTTATGGGTTTATGCAGAGTGGGTTCTGTTTTACTGCACATTTACCTGGCCCGTCTCTGGTTCCGTTTTCAATAGGTCGGTTGAGGAAAGCTGGTTGCAGTACAGCCCACTTGGTCTCATTGTTGGATCGTTCACCTGCTGCAATCAAGATGTTTGTGTGTTAAGGAAGGATTCTGACTGACAAAGAGCAACACACCACAATAATTGTCATACTATAAACCATTACAAGAGATTCCGCCTATTCCTTAGTTTGTAGATTCACTATTTCCATTGAACACTAATATGTTTTATCACTGTGCTCAGCCAGGCCAGGGAGAAGGTCAGCCGGTAGTGCATTGAGGCTGAGGCCCAACTACAACGCACCAGTATCGCACAAGCAGCGCGAAATGCGGTTTTGCTATTTTCCGTTATAGAAACGCATGCGATTGTGCAAAAAAATGGTGATCGCAAGCGTTACCAAAACGGACGCGCATGGGAAATCACAGGAATTTTTGCCTTCCCAGGATTTCCATGTTATTTAAAATCAAAAGCGAAATCGCGTGGAAACCTCTTCATTGGGGCCTAGCCCTGAAAGCTCTGGTAAAAAGGCAGATCTATGCCTTCCGTAAGCAGGGTAGGGTGAAACACCGACTGCCTTATCACCAGGACACCAACACAACCCCCGTCTGTATGTACAGAACCCTCATTTATAGAATTACTGGGGGTGGTTTTCATTCTTATTAATATTCATTGGAGTTCATAACCCAAGGAACACATGAAATAAATGTATTGCTAAGGTCACAGAAACCAGCAGCCAATTGTATATTCCCATTTAGTGGGAGGCAGAATTAAAGGCATATCCACCCCTAGAAGGATATTTTCCTCCAAACCCCTATTTTGCAATACTTACCCAGCTCCCCGGCATTCATTGAAGGAGATATAACCCCTCCTTACAAGCTTGTGTAGCCATCATAAATCATTGGCCGTAAGGTTACAGCTAAGTGGTAATTACAATCGTAATAGTGCATGGCCATCTTTATACCAGGTAACCAGTAAGTCTTGCAAAATTGGGTCCTGGTTTAGGAAATAAGTTTGAACTTGCCCTTTAAGGCATTAAAAACAAACAAACCACAAAACCATTCACAAACCTGATCTGTGCATAAAGTGTTCATGGTCGACATGGGGAGCGAATTCATTTGCAGCTGCCCCGTCATTTGATTCACATTCTGGACTCCGGTGTTATTTCCTCCCATAGACACCGTTATACTCATGTTGTTATACATTCCCTGCTGAGCGGCTGTGGGCGGTGTCTGACCCCCTTGTCCGAACACACTGTCCAAGATTAAAAACAGTTGTTTAAATTAAACATTATTTACCCTTTATCATACAGGTTAAAAAAACAATAAACAGTTAATAATGGTAAATATCAACACTAGAACTATAGAGATTTGATTAATAACCATGGTGCACACACAATTAAACAACTGGCTAGCACAACCATGCTATTACTTTGCAGCATCCAATCAGATTTCAGCTTTTTATGGGGGACTGCAGTAAGATAACATTTGATTGGTTGTGGCAGACTTTTGTCCCTTTGCTACTAATGAGATCACTATGTTTTACCAATGAAAGAGTTAGGGGTTGGATAAGAATTGTCCAATGGCACTGTATATTTGGTATAGACTTGGCCTCATTTAAATAAAGGAAAATAAACTCACACTAACGGATATAGAATAGATCAGTGCAAGTTTAACCCCTTCATTGCACCAGGACAAGGAAATAAAAGGAAATAAAACAAGGAAATAAAAGTGGCGCATGGTATTTAATACCGGGGTTGGTGCTTGTCTTAGTGCTATTTAGCATTAAAATCGCACTAGCAAATCCAGTACTGAATACCAGAAGCCATATTTACCCAGAGCGAAGGGTAAATACGGCCCACTGCATCCACCATAAATGTCTACTGTCCACCAATAGAATGTATCCATGTGCAAGCTGGATACATACCTAGAACTACCCAGTGGGCTCTGCTGCCAGGTTTTGAGATCAGGTGACTGGTATCCAGGTGTAGATGGTGTCTGCTGGAGCATAGGACTCTGGGATGGAGTTAGGCGGGGGGACATTAGTGGACTCGTTGGGCTTAATGATGGAGTAAACGTTGGATCAGGTTGCTGATTGACACCTACAGGACAAAAAAAAAAAATTGTAAATTTGTACATTTAAAGGATCATTTAACCCCAAAATTAACTATTCCCTCCCTGAATTTACAAATGGACGGTAGGACAAAGTATTCCTACCATCATCATTTAGCAGTCATTAAGGTTTTGCTGCCAGCTCTCATCTATAAGAAAAATATTGTTACAGGTCGGGAAAGTCAATATTCTGACCAACATGTAACAATATAGGCAGGCAGAGTGAGACCTAAGCTCTGGCAGTAAAATGTCTAAAGCTATTAATGAATTTAATGACTGCAAAATAGGAAGTGGGAATAGGTTTACTTACATGTTATCAGTATACGTACATTTGGCAATGCGTTCAGAATATCCCAGATACATGCACCAGGGGGCGCACTCATGTCTGTTATAGGATTAGGTGCATTATATACATATATTTAACTCTTACCTGTTGCTGAATACTGGAAGACATTTTGCTGCATCTGAGGACTGATCCCAGAGCCAAACTGTCCTCCAACATTTCCCATCATTCCTCGGTTCACAATGCCCCCTCCGGGGCCCCCAGTGCGGTTGGGCAACGTAGCCTCAGGAGTTGTTGTCAAGGGTGAGAAGGGACTTGTGGATGGGGGTGGGTTTCCAGGGTTCGTACCATAGCTGTGGGGGTAAGGGAACTGTTGAGGGGGACCCTGAGGGAGTCTGGAGGCTCCCATCGTGACAGGGAGACTGCCTGCGGGTGCGAGGTTGTTTCCAAAGCCTTGCTGCCTCATGAGGAGACTTCTCTGCTGCAGTAACTGCCTCTGTCGGTGCTGCTGGCTGTACAATTCCCTATGACGCTGCGCCAACATCTGAGCGTTTAGGGGAGGTTGCTGTAAAGATAAAAACATAAATATAGAGAATATTATTATTGTCCAGAACAAACAAAATGGATAATTGGCTTCTATTGGTTAATGCTCTTTATTTAGACCCTTGTTGAAAGTGAAATGACTTGCATAATCTTAGTTATTACACAATCAAACACTTCCCAGCAGCCTTTGGGGGAGAACGGTGTCCCTGGTACCTCTAACAGTTCATTTCACTTTTCTATTCCCTTCACTTTCCCCAGAGCAAAGGAAAAGGCCTATGAGGTCTATCACAAGGGGAGAAAGAGAGGAAAGGGTAATATTTTAATATATTACCTGGGGGGATAGAGCTTGCTGCATACCAGGCCTCATCCCCATGGCGACTTGGTTCACTACACCAAACTGGTTCAGGAGAGTTTGTCGATTCTGTAGAACCTTAGGAAATAACAAATAGGATCAACACAAACCCTTTGTCGCCCACACGGAGCTTTCCTTATCTAAACTAGAACTGCAGTTAGGGTTAAATAAAAACATGCACTTAAGCTACTAAAGACAGGAAGTGTTAACATTTTCAACACCATTGCTTCTGACAGGCTGTAGTGAGAGATTCTATGGATAAATACACACACTGTCCCTAATGTACCTCGTGCAGAGTTCTAAAGATATATGGCAAATCATACATACTCTACCTGCTGTACCATGTGATATTCTTATGATATTATATGGATAAACATACACTGTACCTTGTGGAGGGTTCTAAAGATATTCTATGGATAAACATACCTTATACACACACTACACCTGCTGTACCATCTGGAGAGTTCTAAAGATATTCTATGGATAAACATACCTTAATACACACACTACACCTGCTGTACCATCTGGAGAGTTCTAAGATATTCTATGGATACATACCCACAATGTACCTGCTGTACCTTGTGGAGGGTTCTAAAGATATTCTATGGATAAACATACCTTATACACACACTACACCAGCTGTACCATCTGGAGAGTTCTAAAGATATTCTATGGATAACATACACACACTGTACCTGCTGTACATGTGGAGGGTTCTAAAGATATTCTATGGATAAACATACAACACACTGTACCTGCTGTACCACTGGAGGGTTCTAAAGATATTCTATGGATAAACATACACACACTTTACCTGCTGTACCACGTGGAGTTCTAAAGATATTCTATGGATAAATATCCCACACACTGTACCACGTGTTAGGGTCTAAAGATATTCTTTTAGGGTTCTAAAGATATAACATACACACACCTGTACCTGCTGTACCATGTGGAAGGTTCTAAAGATATTCTATGGATAAATATACACACTATATCTGCATTACCACATGGAGGGTTCTAAAGATATTCTATGGATAAACATACACACACGTACCTGCTGTACCATCTGGAGAGTTCTAAAGATATTCTATGGATAAACATACACACACTGTACCTGCTGTACCATGTGGAAGGTTCTAAAGATATTCTATGGAAACATACACACACTGTACCGCTGTACCATGTGGAGGGTTCTAAAGATATTCTATGGATAAACATACCACACACTATACCTGCTGTACCACGTGGAGGGTTCTAAAGATATTCTATGGATAAACATACACACCTATACCTGCTGTACCACGTGGAGGGTTCTAAAGATATTCTATGGATAAACAACACACACTTTACCTGCTGTACCACGTGTAGGGTTCTAAAGATATCTTTTAGGGTCTAAAGATTAAACATACACACACTGTACCTGCTGTACCATGTGGAAGGTTCTAAAGATATTCTATGGATAAATATACACACTATATCTGCAGTACCACATGGAGGGTTCTAAAGATATTCTATGGATAAACATACCACACACTGTACCTGCTGTACCATCTGGACGGTTCTAAAGATATTCTATGGATAAACATACACACACCGTACCCTGTACCACGTGGAGGGTTCAAAGATATTCTATGGATAAACATACACACACTATATTTGCTGTACCATGTGGAGGGTTCTAAAACATTCTATGGATAAATAACACACACTATATCTTGCTGTACCATGTGGAGGGTTCTAAAGATATTCTATGGATAAACATACACACTATACTGCTGTACCACGTGGAGGGTTCTAAACATATTCTATGGATAAACATGCACACACTGTAACCACGTGTAGGGTTCTAAAGATATTCTTACAGGGTTCTAAAGATATTAAACATACACACACTGTACCTGCTGTACCACGTGGAGGGTTCTAAAGATTATCTATGGATAAACATACACACACTGTACCTGCTGTACCATCTGGAGGGTTCTAAAGATATCTATGTATAAACATACACACACCTCCCTGCTGTACCACCTGGGGGGGTTCTAAAGATATTCTATGGATAAACAACACACACTATATCTGCTGTACCATGTGGAGGGTTCTAAAGATATTCTATGGATAAACATACACACACTGTACCTGCTGTACCACGTGGAGGGTTCAAAGATATTCTATGGATAACACAACCACATATCTGCTGTACCATGTGGAGGGTTCTAAGACATTCTATGGATAAATACACACACACTATATCTGCTGTACCATGTGGAGGGTTCTAAAGAATTCTATGGATAAACATACACACACTATACTTCTGTACCACGTGGAGGGTCTAAAGATATTCTATGGATAAACATACACCACACACCTATATCTGCTGTACCACGTGAGGGTTCTAAAGATATTACATGGACAAACAAATACAGATTGTGCCTGCTGTACCATGTGCAGGGTTCTAAATATATTTTATAGATAACACACACACACACTGTACCTGCTGTTGCCCCTGTAACCTTTGCTGAAGCTGCATCCGTAGCTGGTTGGACGCCGTTACTGAGCGGCCCAGCGCTTGTCTTGGTTGCATTCCTATAATGTTGGGGATATCCACGGGGTTGAGGGGGCTGCACCTGTACCGGCACGAAAGAGGTCTTTTGCCTAACCATATTTGAAGGGCCCGGAAAGTCGTGATTGGTGGAAGAAGAGGCGTACTGCTGGATACAGGCCCGATTTCTGCTCCAACATCGCAGAACCTACAGACAGCTGCTGAGGGAACCTGTCATTCACGGTTTCTAGACCACCACCCTATAGGATAGAGACAAAGTCCATAAATGTCAGAAACCATTTCCAACAGACCTTTATATAGGACATGAAGATATGGCCGTGGGACGTGACCAGATCAGGTAATAACCTAAAGTAATAGCAAGCATCTTCCTGCCAAGGCCATGTACCCTCAAGGGGGCGCTATCTATACAGAAGAGATTTAGACAAAGCAAACAGCATACAGACTTGACCCATAATACTACCGATTCCACACTAAAAAAACATCTCTGATAATAGAACAGCTGCTTAAATCTGGACATATAACTGCAACTATAAATAGTTTGGGGTTTGAATTGAATTTAAGTCAGAAATGAAAGGGAATGTCCATCCTTAAACAACAAAACAAATAAATAACTGGTAACCTGTTAGTAATCTGCCCACAACCCCAACTGCTATTTTCCACCTTTTATTACATGAATTTGCAACCAGATATATATATAAGTAATTTATCTTCTCTTGGAAAAAGGTATCCGCCTCCTCCCTTACCTCAATGAGCTTTTTAGAACCTTGGGCATGTGTCAGTGGAGGCAGAGGGGAAAAATCAGTCCGTCATTGGTTGTAATGTCAGCAGTTTAAGCCTTGATTGACTGCATGGAGGGAGGAGCCAGGTTACTCAATAATTATATTTATATCATCAGTTAGGGGCAGGTAACCGACATGTGCCCAGTTTTTTTGTTTTAAGGGTGGACATGCCTTTAAACCAGTTAAGACTGACTGAATTAACTGGAATTCTCACAGCCTTCTACTTTTTTTCTTCAATCCTTAATGTATACCTGCTATACCTATAACAGCACTTCTCATCCCTTGAAGATATCACATGACTAGGAGAATTTACCCTTATTGGATATTAATCGTGCTGTATGGCCAAGGCTTGTTTCACATTGGTTGCTCTAGATTCATCCATTCCACTCAAATGTAGAGCCCCCAGCACTGCCTTCCACCGTGGCAGTCATTAACAGCAAACTGCTCTCCCATGTAAACAATACCTGCACTAGTTTGTCAATCCCCAAGGCTCGTCCAGCTCAGCCAGTTTTCGTTTCATCTTTGCCACTTAGGAAGGACACGAGCTGTTCCAACAGGGCCTTCTCATCATTCCGACCCTCAACCGTCGTGGGAGGGCAAAGGAAGTCGAATCCTAGGGAGGAAAGAAAAAGCAGCAAGACTAAATATACAAATCGCAAAACCACGGCCAGACTGGATAACAAGGTCAACTTAACACTGAATCAGCGACATTATCACGGTGTCAGTGGAAACGTCCTTGTCACTAGTATAGGAAAAGGAATTTACCTGTAACTGCAAGGGATAGCTCTAAGCTTTAAAGAGCCATGTGATAAAATAATACAAGGTGCTAAAAATCGCCTGTGCCTTTAATCTGCAGCAACCAATCAGAGGATACCTTTTTACTGGTCTACTACAATTTAAAAAAACAAACTAACGTCTTTTCTTAACATCATCAGAAGAAATGGTTTTAACGGATGTTGGATTTAACTTCATATGAAAATACCATTAACAACTCAGTTCAACTTATGTTACGTCTGCGTAGAACATTTGACCAGATTCCAAAAAGTGCACAGACCAGCAAAGGATTGTGGGATTTCTTGCTTAATTAGCAAACACTGGCCATCTCTTGTTATGGTGAGGTTTTACTCCAGCCCCCTAAGGGTTAAATAGCGAAATCTGGAATGAGGTATTTCTGTCCATACTGTAAGTCCCCCTAAAATCATTGCACGGTCGGGGCGAGACGCGTACCACACATCTACGTATTTTCACTTCCTGTGTGTGTGTCACATTTAGGTATCGAGGAGAAAAAACGATTACATAGAGGAGCAGTTTGGCTAATAAATAGTCCAATGTACGAGGAAACACAAGGAGGCTTGATGACAAATCCACAAAGCGCACGGTCCCCCCAGAAATGTTTATTCTTGTAATGATAGATGAGTACCAGTGTGGCCACAGAGCTAGAGTTCTCTGCAAACCTAGCTCTATGGACAGTTTTATATATATATAGCAAATAAAACAGCACATGGCACAGCCCAGGATTTTACTAACTCCTTCACTGCTTATAGGGAAAACTGTCGGCTCTTCTTCACCAAACCATAGAAGGTCTATTCTGCAGCCTGTACTGTACATTACTGTATTATAGCATTTATTATACAAACATTGGAGAAGGAGAAAACTTTGATCTAAACAGTGTGCCTGCAGATTTTGTAAACTACAACTCCTCCCATTGCTCAACTACATAGGAAGCTAGGGAATGCTGGGACTGTTTTTTTTTCAATAGTTGGAAGCAACCCGTTTGAGATCACTGCTCTAGAACTCTATTCGTTAAGTTCTCAAGGAAATCTAAACACATAAAACACATCTTTCACAGAAGCAAACCATCCAGTTTCCATCTTATTGGCCCTTCAGCACGAGGGGGAGGAGAGCTGACAAGCTCTGTTCTCTCCTTCTCTGGTAAAGCGGACTGACAGGTCTGTACCCACTGGGTGAGAGAAAGTGTAATCATTGCACAATGATTGTGTGTGAAATGAACTGTGAATTAGACATTATTAAGACTATCTCTAATCCTTTATCCAGGATCCTATTGAATCTATACTAATAAAAGGCAAGCCCTCACTCACTCACTCATCACTAATTCTCCAACTTGCCGTGGAGGCAGGCTTAAATTTGGCAGGCTCATTCATTGCACATTACTTACAAAAGTTAAGCAGGTTTCGTTTCGAAAAGCAAAGCCCTCACTCACTCACTCATCACTAATTCTCCAACTTGCCGTGGAGGCAGACAGCTTAAATTTGGCAGGCTGATTCATTGCACCTTACTTACAAAACTTAAGCAAGTTTCGTTTCGAAAAGGCAAAGCCCTCACTCACATCACTAATTCTCCAACTTGCCGCCCTCACTCACTCACTCACTCATTCTCCAACTTGCCTGTGAGGCAGACAGCTTAAATTGGGCAGGCTCATTCATTGCACTGTACTTACAAAAGTTAAGCAGTTTCGTTTCGAAAAGGCAAAGCCCTCACTCACTCACTCACTCATTACTAATTCTCCAACTTGCCGTGGAGGCAGACGGCTTAAATTTGGCAGGCTCATTCATTGCACCTTACTTACAAAAGTTAAGCAGGTTTCGTTTCGAAAAGGCAAAGCCCTCACTCACTCACTCCTAATCTGCAACTGGCCTCACTCATCACTAATTCTCCAACTTGCCGTGGAGGCAGACGGCTTAATTTGGCGGCTCATTCATTGCACCTTACTTACAAAGTTAAGCATGTTTCGTTTCGAAAAGGCAAAGCCCTCACTCACTTAATTTACTCACTCATCACTTATTCTCCAACTTGCCGCCCTCACTCACTCACCACTAATTCTCCAACTTGCCTCACTCATCACTCATTCTCCACTTGCCGTGGAGGCAGACGGCTTAAATTTGGCAGGCTCATTCATTGCACCTTACTTACAAAAGTTAATCAGCTTCGTTTCGAAAAGGCAAAGCCCTCACTCACTCACTCCAATTCTGCAACTGGCCTCACTCATCACTATTCTCCAACTTGCCGTGGAGGCAGACGGCTTAAATTTGGCAGGCTCATTCATTGCACCTTACTTACAAAAGTTGAAGCAGTTTCGTTTCGAAAAGGCAAAGCCCTCACCACTTATTCTCTCATCACTTATCTCCAACTTCGCCCTCACTCACTCACACTAATTCCTCCAACTGCCTCACTCATCACCATTCTCCAACTTGCCGTGGAGGCAACGGCTTAAATTTGGCAGGCTCATTCATTGCACCTTACTTACAAAAGTTAGCATGTTTCGTTTGAAAAGGCAAAGCCCTCACTCACTCAACTCACCACTATTCTCCAACTTGCCTCACTACGCAACACTCATCACTCTTCTCCAACTTGCCGTGGAGGCAGACGCTTAAATTTGGCAGGCTATTCATTGCACCTTACTTACAAAGATAAGCAAGTTTCGTTTCGAAAAGGCAAAGCCCTCACTCACTCATCACTAATTTCTTCCAACTTGCCGCCCTCACTCACCTCACTCACCTCATTCCCAACTTGCCGTGGAGGCAGACGGCTTAAATTTGGCAGGCTCATTCATTGTACCTTACTTTCAAAAGTTAAGCATTGTTTTGTTTCGAAAAGGCAAAGCCCCTCACTCACTCACTAATTCTCCAACTTGCCGTGGAGGCACACACTTAAATTTGGCAGGCTCTTCATTGCACCTTACTTACAAAAGTTAAGCAGGTTTCGTTTCGAAATTCCACCTGTAACGGTGAGTAACTGACATTGCACCTGTAACGGTGAGTATCTAACATGGCACCTGTAACGGTGAGTATCTGACATTGCACAACTGGTTGGTCCAATTTAACCAAATTTGTATGCATATACTCCTTTACCAGTAAAAGATTAACAAAATTTTTTTTTAGGGTGGGGATGAATGGGGGGGAATAGAATTTTGAACTCCTGCACACTAACGGCTGGACCGATTTTACCAAAAATTCAGGGTGTGTGCGGGGACTGGCTGAGGTGTAGGAGAAGTGTTTGGAGGGTGGACAGAGAGGAATAGTGGGGGGTATTAGGGGCGGACGGGAGGGGTGGTGGGGGTTATTTTCACCAAAATTTCATATTTGAATAAAAATATAATATATTAGTAGGTTGCATTATCGTAAGCTTATTGAATTGTCTTTCTTTAATATATCAAGTGCCGAGTGATTACAGCAATCTTGATACATTATTGCTTCTTACTAAAACGTTATTTCAATACAGATAAGTCTACTATGTTACAAGAAATAACCCCAAACTTGGCAATATACATCACTGAAAATTCATGTTTACGGCTGCAAAAAACAAGAGTTTTAGGTGTCGGAACATTTATCACTAAATAAAGTCACAATAGATTTGCCCTGCTGAGAAAGAGTGACAGGCTATAGCGGTGAGCACACAGTTGAGCTCAGATTCACATGTTTATCCATAGAATATCTTTAGAACCCTCCACGTGGTACAGCAGATATAGTGTGTGTATGTTTATCCATAGAATTTCTTTAGAACCCTCCACATGGTACAGCAGATATAGTGGTTGTGTTTATCCATAGAATATCTTTGAACCCTCCACGTGGTACAGCAGGTACAGTGTGTGTATGTTTATCCATAGAATATCTTTAGAACCCTCCACATGGTACAGCAGATATAGTGTGTGTATGTTTATCCATAGAATATCTTTAGAACCCCCCCAGGTGGTACAGCAGGTATGGTGTGTGTATGTTTATACATAGAATATCTTTAGAACCCTCCAGATGGTACAGCAGGTACAGTGTGTGTATGTTTATCCATAGAATCTTTAGAACCCTCCACGTGGTACAGCAGGTACAGTGTGTGTATGTTTAATATCTTTAGAACCCTGTAAGAATATCTTTAGAACCCTACACGTGGTACAGTGTGTGCATGTTTATCCATAGAATATGTTTAGAACCCTCCACGTGGTACAGCAGATATAGTGTGTATGTTTATCCATAGAATATCTTTAGAACCCTCCACATGGTACAGCAGATATAGTGTGTGTTAGAGAGAGAGGGTGACTAGATAGTGCAAAGAGAGAGAGGGTACTAGATAGGGTACCAGAGAGAGAGGGGCAGATAGTGTACCAGAGAGAGAGGGTACTAGATAGGTGTACCAGAAGAGAGAGAGAGGGTACTAGATAGTGCACCAGAGAGAGAGGGTACTAGATAGTGCACCAGAGAGAGAGGAGAGAGGGTACTAGTGTGTACCAGAGAGAGAGAGGTACTAGAAGTGCACCGAGAGGGGTACTAGATAGTGTACCAGAGAGAGAGGGTACTAGATAGTGTACCAGAGAGAGAGGGTACTAGATGTGTACCAGAGAGAGAGGGTACTAGATAGTGTACACCAGAGAGAGAGGGACTAGATAGTGTACCAGAGAGGAGAGAGGGTAGATAGATAGTGTACCAGAGAGAGAGGGTGCTAGATAGTGTACCAGAGAGAGAGGGTCTAGATAGTGCACCAGAGAGAGAGGGTACTAGATAGTTGCCCGAGAGAGAGGGTACTAGAAGGCCAGAGAGAGAGGAGGGGTACTAGATAGTGTACCAGAGAGAGAGGGACTAGATATGTACCGAGAGAGAGGGTACTAGATAGTGTACCAGAGAGAGAGGGGTGCTAGATAGTGTACCAGAGAGACGAGGGTGCTAGATAGTGTACCAGAGAGAGAGGGTACTAGATAGTGTACCAGAGAGAGAGGGTGCTAGATAGTGTACCAGAGAGAGAGGGTACTAGATAGTGTACCAGAGAGAGAGGGTACTAGATAGGACAGTAGGAGAGGGGTACTGATAGTGTACCAGAGAGAAGAGGGTCTAGTAGTGTACCAGAGAGAGAGGGTGCTAGATAGTGTACCAGAGAGAGGGGTACTAGATATGTGTACCAGAGAGAGAGGGTACTCTATAGTGTACCAGAGAGAGAGGGTACTAGATAGTGTACCAGAGAGAGAGGTGTACTAGATAGTGTACCAGAGAGAGGAGGGTACTAGATAGGGCACCAAGAGAGAGAGGGTGCTAGATAGTGTACCAGAGAGAGAGGGTACTAGATAGTGTACCAGAGAGAGAGGGTACTAGATAGGGCTACAGAGAGAGAGGGTACTAGATAGTGTACCAGAGGAGAGAGGGTACTAGATAGTGTACCAGAGAGAGAGGGTGCTAGATAGTGTACCAGAGAGAGAGGGGTTTTTGCTAGATAGTGTACCAGAGAGAGAGTGTGCTAGATAGTGTACCAGAGAGAGAGGGGTACTAGATAGTGTAACCAGAGAGAGGGGTACGTAGATAGTGTACCAGAGAGAGAGGGTACTAGATAGTGTACCAGAGAGAGAGGGTGCTAGATAGTTGTACCAGAGAGAGAGGTGCTAGATAGTGTACCAGAGAGAGAGGGTACTAGATAGTGTACCAGAGAGAGGACCAGCATAATGATTTGTTTTCTAATTGGTAGTAGATTGTTCTTATATGACTGTCTCTATGGTTATTGGTTGGGCGGGAGTTGGTACCTCCCTTATGGGTTTATGCAGAGTGGGTTCTGTTTTACTGCACATTTACCTGGCCCGTCTCTGGTTCCGTTTTCAATAGGTCGGTTGGTGTGAGGAAAGCTGGTTGCAGTACAGCCCACTTGGTCTCATGTTGGATCGTTCACCTGCTGCAATCAAGATGTTTGTGTGTTAAGGAAGGATTCTGACTGACAAAGAGCAACACACCACAATAATTGTCATACTATAAACCATTACAAGAGATTCGCCCTATTCCTTAGTTTGTAGATTCACTATTTCCATTGAACACTAATATTTTTATCACTGTGCTCAGCCAGGCCAGGGAGAAGTGTCAGCCGGTAGTGCATTGAGGCTGAGGCCCAACTACAACGCACCGTATCGCACAAGCAGCGCGAAATGCGGTTTTGCTATTTTCCGTTATAGAAACGCATGCGATTGTGCAAAAAAATGGTGATCGCAAGCGTTACCAAAACTGGACGCGCATGGGAAATCACAGGAATTTTGCCTTCCCAGGATTTCCATGTTATTTAAAATCAAAAGCGAAATCGCGTGGAAACCTCTTCATTGGGGCCTAGCCCTGAAAGCTCTGGTAAAAAGGCAGACTTTCCTTCCGTAAGCAGGGTAGGGTGAAACACCGACTGCCTTATCACCAGGACAACCAACACAACCCCCGTCTGTAGTACAGAACCCTCATTTATAGAATTACGGGGGTGGTTTTCATTCTTATTAATATTCATTGGAGTTCATAACCCAAGGAACACATGAAATAAATGTATTGCTAAGGTCACAGAAACCAGCAGCCAATTGTATATTCCCATTTAGTGGGAGGCAGAATTAAAGGCATATCCACCCCTAGAAGGATATTTTCCTCCAAACCCCTATTTTGCAATACTTACCCAGCTCCCCGGCATTCATTGAAGGAGATATAACCCCTCCTTACAAGCTTGTGTAGCCATCATAAATCATTGGCCGTAAGGTTACAGCTAAGTGGTATTACAATCGTAATAGTGCATGGCCATCTTATAACCAGGTAACCAGTAAGTCTTGCAAAATTGGGTCCTGGTTTAGGAAATAAGTTTGAACTTGCCCTTTAAGGCATTAAAAATAAACAAACCACAAAACCATTCACAAACCTGATCTGTGCATAAAGTGTGTTCATGGTCGACATGGGGAGCGAATTCATTTGCAGCTGCCCCGTCATTATTCACATTCTGGACTCCGGTGTTATTTCCTCCCATAGACACCGTTATACTCATGTTGTTATACATTCCCTGCTGAGCGGCTGTGGGCGGTGTCTGACCCCCTTGTCCGAAACACTGTCCAGATTAAAAACAGTTGTTTAAATTAAACATTATTTACCCTTTATCATACAGGTTAAAAAAACAATAAACGTTAATAATGGTAAATATCAACACTAGAACTATAGAGATTTGATTAATAACCATGGTGCACACACAATTAAACAACTGGCTAGCACAACCATGCTATTACTTTGCAGCATCCTCAGATTTCAGCTTTTTATGGGGGACTGCAGTAAGATAACATTTGATTGGTTGTGGCAGACTTTTGTCCCTTTGCTACTAATGAGATCACTATGTTTTACCAATGAAAGAGTTAGGGGTTGGATAAGAATTGTCCAATGGCACTGTATATTTGGTATAGACTTGGCCTCATTTAAATAAAGGAAAATAAACTCACACTAACGGATATAGAATAGATCAGTGCAAGTTTAACCCCTTCATTGCACCAGGACAAGGAAATAAAAGGAAATAAACAAGGAATAAAAAGTGGCGCATGGTATTTAATACCGGGGTTGGTGCTTGTCTTAGTGCTATTTAGCATTAAAATCGCACTAGCAAATCCAGTACTGAATACCGAAGCCATATTTACCCAGAGCGAAGGGTAAATACGGCCCACTGCATCCACCACTATTTACTGTCCACCAATAGAATGTATCCATGTGCAAGCGGATACATACCTAGAACTACCCAGTGGGCTCTGCTGCCAGGTTTTGAGATCAGGTGACTGGTATCCAGGTGTAGATGGTGTCTGCTGGAGCATAGGACTCTGGGATGGAGTTAGGCGGGGGACATTAGGACTCGTTGGGTTAATGATGGAGTAAACGTTGGATCAGGTTGCTGATTGACACCTACAGGACAAAAAAAAAAAATTGTAATTTGTACATTTAAAGGATCATTTAACCCCAAAAAACTATTCCCTCCCTGAATTTACAAATGGACGGTAGGACAAAGTATTCCTACCATCATCATTTAGCAGTCATTAAGGTTTTGCTGCCAGCTCTCATCTATAAGAAAATATTGTTACAGGTCGGGAAAGTCAATATTCTGACCAACATGTAACAATATAGGCAGGCAGAGTGAGACCTAAGCTCTGGCAGTAAAATGTCTAAAGCTATTAATGAATTTAATGACTGCAAAATAGGAAGTGGGAATAGGTTTACTTTACATGTTATCAGTATACGTACATTTGGCAATGCGTTCAGAATATCCCAGATACATGCACCAGGGGCGCACTCATGTCTGTTATAGGATTAGGTGCATTATATACATATATTTAACTCTTACCTGTTGCTGAATACTGGAAGACATTTTGCTGCATCTGAGGACTGATCCCAGAGCCAAACTGTCCTCCAACATTTCCCATCATTCCTCGGTTCACAATGCCCCCTCGGGGCCCCCAGTGCGGTTGGGCAACGTAGCCTCAGGAGTTGTTGTCAAGGGTGAGAAGGGACTGTGGATGGGGGTGGGTTTCCAGGGTTCGTACCATAGCTGTGGGGGTAAGGGAACTGTTGAGGGGGACCCTGAGGGAGTCTGGAGGCTCCCATCGTGACAGGGAGACTGCCTGCGGGTGCGAGGTTGTTTCCAAAGCCTTGCTGCCTCATGAGGAGGACTTCTCTGCTGCAGTAACTGCCTTGTCGGTGCTGCTGGCTGTACAATTCCCTATGACGCTGCGCCAACATCTGAGCGTTTAGGGAGGTTGCTGTAAAGATAAAAACATAAATATAGAGAATATTATTATTGTCCAGAACAAACAAAATGGATAATTGGCTTCTATTGGTTAATGCTCTTTATTTAGACCCTTGTTGAAAGTGAAATGACTTGCATAATCTTAGTTATTACACAATCAAACACTTCCCAGCAGCCTTTGGGGGAGAACGGTGTCCCTGGTACCTCTAACAGTTCATTTCACTTTTCTATTCCCTTCACTTTCCCAGAGCAAAGGAAAAGGCATGAGGTCTATCACAAGGGGAGAAGAGAGAAGGAAAGGTAATATTTAATATATTACCTGGGGGGATAGAGCTTGCTGCATACCAGGCCTCATCCCCATGGCGACTTGGTTCACTACACCAAACTGGTTCAGGAGAGTTTGTCGATTCTGTAGAACCTTAGGAAATAACAAATAGGATCAACACAAACCCTTTGTCGCCCACACGGAGCTTTCCTTATCTAAACTAGAACTGCAGTTAGGGTTAAATAAAAACATGCACTTAAGCTACTAAAGACAGGAAGTGTTAACATTTTCAACACCATTGCTTCTGACAGGCTGTAGTGAGAGATTCTATGGATAAATACACACACTGTCCCTAATGTACCTCGTGCAGAGTTCTAAAGATATATGGCAAATCATACATACTACCTGCTGTACCATGTGATTTTATTATGATATTATATGGATAAACATACACTGTACCTTGTGAGGGTTCTAAAGATTTCTGGATATAAACATACCTTATACACACACTACACCTGCTGTACCATCTGGAGAGTTCTAAAGATATTCTATGGATAAACATACCTTAACCAATACACTGCTGTACCATCTGGAGAGTTCTAAAGATATTCTATGGATAAACATACACACCACTGTACCTGCTGTACCTTGTGGAGGGTTCTAAAGATATTCTATGGATAAAACATACCTTATACACACACTACACACTCTGAGTGTACCATCTGGAGAGTTCTAAAGATATTCTATGGATAACATACACACACTGTACCTGCTGTACCATGTGGAGGGTTCTAAAGATATTCTATGGATAAACATATAACACACTGATACCTGCTGTACCACGTGGAGTTCTAAAGATATTCTAAGGATAAACATACACACACTTTACCTGCTGTACCACGTGGAGGGTTCTAAAGATATTCTATGGATAAATATGCACACCACTGTACCACGTGTAGGGTTCTAAAGATATTCTTTTAGGGTTCTAAAGATTAAACATACACACACTTTACCTGCTGTACCATGTGGAAGGTTCTAAAGATATTCTAGGATAATTACACACTATATCTGCAGTACCACATGGAGGGTTCTAAAGATATTCTATGGATAAACATAACACACACTGTACCTGCTGTACCATCTGGAGAGTTCTAAAGATATTCTATGGATAAACATACACACACTGTACCTGCTGTACCATGTGGAAGGTTCTAAAGATATTCTATGGATAAACATACACACACTGTACTGCTGTACCATGTGGAGGGTTCTAAAGATATTCTATGGATAAACTACACACACTATACCTGCTGTACCACGTGGAGGGTTCTAAAGATATCTATGGATAAACATACACACACTATACTGCTTGTACCACGTGGAGGGTTCTAAAGATATTCTATGGATAAACATACACACACTTTACCTGCTGTACCACGTGTAGGGTTCTAAAGATATTCTTTTAGGGTTCTAAAGATATTAAACATACACACACTGTACCTGCTGTACCATGTGGAAGGTTCTAAAGATATTCTATGGATAAATATACACACTATATCTGCAGTACCACATGGAGGGTTCTAAAGATATTCTATGGATAAACATACACACACTGTACCTGCTGTACCATCTGGACGGTTCTAAAGATATTCTATGGATAAACATACACACACCGTACCTGCTGTACCACGTGGAGGGTTCAAAGATATTCTATGGATAAACATACACACACTATATTTGCTGTACCATGTGGAGGGTTCTAAAACATTCTATGGATAAATTAAACACCTACAGCAATATCAGTGCGTGTTATTGGTTTATCCATAGAATTTCTTTAGAACCCTCCACATGGTACACATATATAGTGTTGTGTTATTTATCCATAGAATGTCTTTAGAACCCTCCACATGGTACAGCAGATATAGTGGTTGTTGTTTATCCATAGAATATCTTTGAACCCTCCACGTGGTACAGCAGGTACAGTGTGTGTATGTTTATCCATAGAATATCTTTAGAACCCTCACATGGTACAGCAGATATAGTGTGTGTATGTTTATCCATAGAATATCTTTAGAACCCCCCCAGGTGGTACAGCAGGTATGGTGTGTGTGATGTTTATACATAGAATATCTTTAGAACCCTCCAGATGGTACAGCAGGTACAGTGTGTGTATGTTTATCCATAGAATCTTTAGAACCCTCCACGTGGTACAGCAGGTACAGTGTGTGTATGTTTAATATCTTTAGAACCCTGTAAGAATATCTTTAGAACCCTACACGTGGTACAGTGTGTGCATGTTTATCCATAGAATATGTTTAGAACCCTCCACTGGTACAGCAGATATAGTGTGTATGTTTATCCATAGAATATCTTTAGAACCCTCCACATGTACAGCAGATTAGTGTGTGTTATTTATCCATAGAATGTTTTAGAACCCTCCACATGGTACAGCAAATATATGTGTGTATGTTTATCCATAGAATATCTTTGAACCCTCCACGTGGTACAGCAGGTACGGTGTGTGTATGTTTATCCATAGAATATCTTTAGAACCGTCCAGATGGTACAGCAGGTACAGTGTGTGTATGTTTATCCATAGAATATCTTTAGAACCCTCCATGTGGTACTGCAGATATAGTGTGTATATTTATCCATAGAATATCTTTAGAACCTTCCACATGGTACAGCAGGTACAGTGTGTGTATGTTTAATATCTTTAGAACCCTAAAAGAATATCTTTAGAACCCTACACGTGGTACAGCAGGTAAAGTGTGTGTATGTTTATCCATAGAATATCTTTAGAACCCTCCACGTGGTACAAGCAGTATAGTGTGTGTATGTTTATCCATAGATATCTTTAGAACCTCCACGTGGTACAGCAGGTATAGTGTGTGTAGTTTATCCATAGAATATCTTTAGAACCCTCCACATGGTACAGCATGTACAGTGTGTGTATGTTTATCCATAGAATATCTTTAGAACCTTCCACATGGTACAGCAGGTACAGTGTGTGTATGTTTATCCATAGAATATCTTTAGAACTCTCCAGATGGTACAGCAGGTACAGTGTGTTTATGTTTATCCATAGAATATCTTTAGAACCCTCCATGTGGTACTGCAGATATAGTGTGTATATTATCCTAGAATATCTTTAGAACCTTCCCATGGTAAGCAGGTAAAGTGTGTGTATGTTTAATCTTTAGAACCCTAAAAGAATATCTTTAGAACCCTACACGTGGTACAGTGTGTGCATATTTATCCATAGAATATCTTTAGAACCCTCCACGTGGTACAGCAGGTAAAGTGTGTGTATGTTTATCCTTAGAATATCTTTAGAACTCCACGTGGTACAGCAGGTGTCAGTGTGTTATATGTTTATCCATAGAATATCTTTAGAACCCTCCACAGGTACAGCAGGTACAGTGTGTGTATGTTATCCATAGAATATCTTTAGAACTCTCCAGATGGTACACTCAGAGTGTGTAGTGTGTGTATAAGGTATGTTTTATCCATAGAATATCTTTAGAACCCTCCACAAGGTACAGCAGGTACAGTGGTGTGTATGTTTATCCATAGAATATCTTTAGAACTCTCCAAGATGGTACAGCAGGTATTGGTTTTAGGTATGTTTATCCATAGAATATCTTTAGAACTCTCCAGATGGTACAGCAGGTGTAGTGTGTGTATAAGGTATGTTTATATCCAGAAATCTTTAGAACCCTCACAAGGTACAGTGTATGTTTATCCATATAATATCATAATAAAATCACATGGTACAGCAGGTACAGTATGTATGATTGCCATATATCTTTAGAACTCTGCACGAGGTACATTAGGGACAGTGTGTGTATTTATCCATAGAATCTCTCACTACAGCCTGTCAGAAGCAATGGTGTTGAAAATGTTAACACTTCCTGTCTTTAGTAGCTTAAGTGCATGTTTTTATTTAACCCTAACTGCAGTTCTAGTTTAGATAAGGAAAGCTCCGTGTGGGCGACAAAGGGTTTGTGTTGATCCTATTTGTTATTTCCTAAGGTTCTACAGAATCGACAAACTCTCCTGAACCAGTTTGGTGTAGTGAACCAGTCGCCATGGGGATGAGGCCTGGTATGCAGCAAGCTCTATCCCCCCAGGTAATATATTAAATATTACCTTTCCTTCTCTTTCTCCCCTTGTGATGACCTCATGCCTTTTCCTTTGCTCTGGGAAAGTGAAGGGAATAGAAAAGTGAAATGAACTGTTAGAGGTACCAGGGACACCGTTCTCCCCCCAAAGGCGCTGGGAAGTGTTTGATTGTGTAATAACTAAGATTATGCAAGTCATTTCACTTTCAACAAGGGTCTAAATAAAGAGCATTAACCAATAGAAGCCAATTATCCATTTTGTTTGTTCTGGACATAATAATATTCTCTATATTTATGTTTTTATCTTTACAGCAACCTCCCTAAACGCTCAGATGTTGGCGCAGCGTCATAGGGAATTGTACAGCCAGCAGCACCGACAGAGGCAGTTACTGCAGCAGAGAAGTCCTCCTCATGAGGCAGCAAGGCTTTGGAAACAACCTCGCACCCGCAGGCAGTCTCCCTGTCACGATGGGAGCCTCCAGACTCCCTCAGGGTCCCCCTCAACAGTTCCCTTACCCCCACAGCTATGGTACGAACCTGGAAACCCACCCCCATCCAAGTCCCTTCTCACCCTTGACAACAACTCCTGAGGCTACGTTGCCCAACCGCACTGGGGGCCCCGAGGGGGCATTGTGAACCGAGGAATGATGGGAAATGTTGGAGGACAGTTTGGCTCTGGGATCAGTCCTCAGATGCAGCAAAATGTCTTCCAGTATTCAGCAACAGGTAAGAGTTAATATATGTATATAATGCACCTAATCCTATAACAGACATGAGTGCGCCCCTGGTGCATGTATCTGGGATATTCTGAACGCATTGCCAAATGTACGTATACTGATAACATGTAAGTAAACCTATTCCCACTTCCTATTTTGCAGTCATTAAATTCATTAATAGCTTTAGACATTTTACTGCCAGAGCTTAGGTCTCACTCTGCCTGCCTATATTGTTACATGTTGGTCAGAATATTGACTTTCCCGACCTGTAACAATATTTTCTTATAGATGAGAGCTGGCAGCAAAACCTTAATGACTGCTAAATGATGATGGTAGGAATACTTTGTCCTACCGTCCATTTGTAAATTCAGGGAGGGAATAGTTTTTTGGGGTTAAATGATCCTTTAAATGTACAAATTACAATTTTTTTTTTTTGTCCTGTAGGTGTCAATCAGCAACCTGATCCAACGTTTACTCCATCATTAACCCAACGAGTCCTAATGTCCCCCGCCTAACTCCATCCCAGAGTCCTATGCTCCAGCAGACACCATCTACACCTGGATACCAGTCACCTGATCTCAAAACCTGGCAGCAGAGCCCACTGGGTAGTTCTAGGTATGTATCCGCTTGCACATGGATACATTCTATTGGTGGACAGTAAATAGTGGTGGATGCAGTGGGCCGTATTTACCCTTCGCTCTGGGTAAATATGGCTTCGGTATTCAGTACTGGATTTGCTAGTGCGATTTTAATGCTAAATAGCACTAAGACAAGCACCAACCCCGGTATTAAATACCATGCGCCACTTTTATTCCTTGTTTATTTCCTTTTATTTCCTTGTCCTGGTGCAATGAAGGGGTTAAACTTGCACTGATCTATTCTATATCCGTTAGTGTGAGTTTATTTCCTTTATTTAAATGAGGCCAAGTCTATACCAAATATACAGTGCCATTGGACAATTCTTATCCAACCCCTAACTCTTTCATTGGTAAAACATAGTGATCTCATTAGTAGCAAAGGGACAAAAGTCTGCCACAACCAATCAAATGTTATCTTACTGCAGTCCCCCATAAAAAGCTGAAATCTGGGATGCTGCAAAGTAATAGCATGGTTGTGCTAGCCAGTTGTTTAATTGTGTGTGCACCATGGTTATTAATCAAATCTCTATAGTTCTAGTGTTGATATTTACCATTATTAACGTTTATTGTTTTTTTAACCTGTATGATAAAGGGTAAATAATGTTTAATTTAAACAACTGTTTTTAATCTGGACAGTGTTTCGGACAAGGGGGTCAGACACCGCCCACAGCCGCTCAGCAGGGAATGTATAACAACATGAGTATAACGGTGTCTATGGGAGGAAATAACACCGGAGTCCAGAATGTGAATAATGACGGGGCAGCTGCAAATGAATTCGCTCCCCATGTCGACCATGAACACACTTTATGCACAGATCAGGTTTGTGAATGGTTTTGTGGTTTGTTTATTTTTAATGCCTTAAAGGGCAAGTTCAAACTTATTTCCTAAACCAGGACCCAATTTTGCAAGACTTACTGGTTACCTGGTTATAAGATGGCCTGCACTATTACGATTGTAATTACCACTTAGCTGTAACCTTACGGCCAATGATTTATGATGGCTACACAGCTTGTAAGGAGGGGTTATATCTCCTTCAATGAATGCCGGGGAGCTGGGTAAGTATTGCAAAATAGGGGTTTGGAGGAAAATATCCTTCTAGGGGTGGATATGCCTTTAATTCTGCCTCCCACTAAATGGGAATAACAATTGGCTGCTGGTTTCTGTGACCTTAGCAATACATTTATTTCATGTGTTCCTTGGGTTATGAACTCCAATGAATATTAATAAAATGAAAACCACCCCCGTAATTCTATAAATGAGGGTTCTGTACTACAGACGGGGGTTGTGTTGGTTGTCCTGGTGATAAGGCAGTCGGTGTTTCACCCTACCCTGCTTACGGAAGGAAAGTCTGCCTTTTTACCAGAGCTTTCAGGGCTAGGCCCCAATGAAGAGGTTTCCACGCATTTCGCTTTTGATTTTAAATAACATGGAAATCCTGGGAAGGCAAAATTCCTGTGATTTCCCATGCGCGTCCAGTTTTGGTAACGCTTGCGATCACCATTTTTTTGCACAATCGCATGCGTTTCATAACGGAAAATAGCAAAACCGCATTCGCGCTGCTTGTGCGATACGGTGCGTTGTAGTTGGGCCTCAGCCTCAATGCACTACCGGCTGACCTTCTCCCTGGCCTGGCTGAGCACAGTGATAAAAATATTAGTGTTCAATGGAAATAGTGAATCTACAAACTAAGGAATAGGGCGAATCTCTTGTAATGGTTTATAGTATGACAATTATTGTGGTGTGTTGCTCTTTGTCAGTCAGAATCCTTCCTTAACACACAAACATCTTGATTGCAGCAGGTGAACGATCCAACATGAGACCAAGTGGGCTGTACTGCAACCAGCTTTCCTCACACAACCGACCTATTGAAAACGGAACCAGAGACGGGCCAGGTAAATGTGCAGTAAAACAGAACCCACTCTGCATAAACCCATAAGGGAGTACCAACTCCCGCCCAACCAATAACCATAGAGACAGTCATATAAGAACAATCTACTACCAATTAGAAAACAAATCATTATGCTGGTCCTCTCTCTGGTACACTATCTAGTACCCTCTCTCTCTGGTACACTATCTAGCACCCTCTCTCTCTGGTACAACTATCTAGCACCCTCTCTCTCTGGTACACTATCTATACCCTCTCTCTCTGGTACACTATCTACGTACCCTCTCTCTCTGGTTACACTATCTAGTACCCCTCTCTCTCTGGTACACTATCTAGCACACTCTCTCTCTGGTACACTATCTAGCAAAACCCCTCTCTCTCTGGTACACTATCTAGCACCCTCTCTCTCTGGTACACTATCTAGTACCCTCTCTCCTCTGGTACACTATCTAGTACCCTCTCTCTCTGTAGCCCTATCTAGTACCCTCTCTCTCTGGTACACTATCTAGTACCCTCTCTCTCTGGTACACTATCTAGACCCTCTCTCTCTCTGGTGCCCTATCTAGTACCCTCTCTCTCTGGTACACTATCTAGTACACCTCTCTCTCTGGTACACTATCTAGTACCCCTCTCTCTGGTACACTATAGAGTACCCTCTCTCTCTGGTACACACTATCTAGTACCCCTCTCTCTGGTACACTATCTAGCACCCTCTCTCTCTGGTACACTACTAGTACCCTCTCTCTCTGGTACACTATCAGTACCCCTCTCCTACTGTCCTATCTAGTACCCTCTCTCTCTGGTACACTATCTAGTACCCTCTCTCTCTGGTACACTATCTAGTACCCTCTCTCTCTGGTACACTATCTAGTACCCTCTCTCTCTGGTACACTATCTAGCACCCTCTCTCTCTGGTACACTATCTAGCACCCTCTCTCTCTGGTACACTATCTAGTACCCTCTCTCTCGGTACATATCTAGTCCCTCTCTCTCTGGTACACTATCTAGTACCCCCTCCTCTCTCTCTGGACCTATCTAGTACCCTCTCTCTCGGGCACTATCTAGACCCTCTCTCTCTGGTGCACTATCTAGACCCTCTCTCTCTGGTACACTATCTAGCACCCTCTCTCTCTGGTACACTATCTATCTACCCTCTCTCCTCTCTGGTACACTATCTAGTCCCTCTCTCTCTGTGTACACTATCTAGTACCCTCCTCTCTCTGGTACACATCTAGTACCCTCTCTCTCTGGTACACTATCTAGTACCCTCTCTCTCTGGTACACTATCTAGTACCCCTCTCGGTGCACTCTAGTACCCTCTCTCTCTGGTACACACTAGTACCCTCTCTCCCCTCTCTCTCTGGTGCACTATCTAGTACCCTCTCTCTCTGGTGCACTATCTAGTACCCTCTCTCTCTCTCTGGTACACCTATCTAGTACCCTCTCTCTCTGGTACACTATCTGCCCCTCTCTCTCTGGTACCCTATCTAGTACCCTCTCTCTCTTTGCACTATCTAGTACCCCTCTCTCTCTACCACGTGGAGGGTTCTAAAGATATTCTATGGATAAACATACACACACACACACTATATCTGCTGTACCACGTGGAGGGTTCTAAAGATATTACATGGACAAACAAATACAGATTGTGCCTGCTGTACCATGTGCAGGGTTCTAAATATATTTTATAGATAAACACACACACAAACTGTACCTGCTGTTGCCCCTGTAACCTTTGCTGAAGCTGCATCCGTAGCTGGTTGGACGCCGTTACTGAGCGGGCCAGCGCTTGTCTTGGTTGCATTCCTATAATGTTTGGGTATATTCCACGGGGTTGAGGGGGCTGCACCTGTACCGGCACGAAAGAGGTCTTTTGCCTAACCATATTTGAAAAGGGCCCGGAAAGTCCTGGATTGGTGGAAGAAGAGGCGTACTGCTGGGAATACAGGCCCGATTTCTGCTCCAACATCGCAGAACCTACAGACAGCTGCTGAGGGAACCTGTCATTCACGGTTTCTAGACCACCACCCTATAGGATAGAGACAAAGTCCATAAAGTCAGAAACCATTTCCAACAGACCTTTTATATAGGACATGAAGATATGGCCGTGGGACGTGACCAGATCAGGTAATAACCTAAAGTAATAGCAAGCACATTCTCTGCCCAAGGCCATGTACCCTCAAGGGGGCGCTATCTATAAACAGAAGAGATTTAGACAAAGCAAACAGCATACAGACTTGACCCATAATACTACCGATTCACACTAATAAAAAAACATCTCTGATAATAAGAACAGCTGCTTAAATCTGGACTATAACTGCAACTATAAATAGTTTGGGGGTTTGAATTGAATTTAAGTCAGAAATGAAAGGGAATGTCCATCCTTAAAACAACAAAACAAAATAAAATAACTGGTAACCTGTTAGTAATCTGCCCACAACCCCAACTGCTATTTTTACCAGTTTATTACATGAATTTGCAACCAGATATATATATATAGTAATTTATCTTCTCTTGGAAAAAGGTATCCGCCTCCTCCCTTACCTCAATGAGCTTTTTAGAACCTTGGGCATGTGCAGTGGAGGCAGAAGGGGAAAAATCAGTCCGTCATTGGTTGTAATGTCAGCAGTTTAAGCCTTGATTGACTGCATGGAGGGAGGAGCCAGGTTACTCAATAATTATATTTATATCATCAGTTAGGGGCAGGTAACCGACATGTGCCCAGTTTTTTTGTTTTAAGGGTGGACATGCCCTTTAAACCAGTTAAGACTGACTGAATTAACTGGAATTCTCACAGCCTTCTACTTTTATTCTTCAATCCTTAATGTATACCTGCTATACCTATAACAGCACTTCTCATCCCTTGAAGATAATCACATGACTAGGAGAATTTACCCTTATTGGATATTAATCGTGCTGGTATGGCCAAGGCTTGTTTCACATTGGTTGCTCTAGATTCATCCATTCCACTCAAAATGTAGAGCCCCCAGCACTGCCTTCCACCGTGGCAGTCATTAACAGCAAAGCTGCTCCCATGTAAACAATACCTGCACTAGTTTGTCAATCCCCAAGGCTCGGTCCAGCTCAGCCAGTTCTGTTTCATCTTTGCCACTTAGGAAGGACACGAGCTGTTCCAACAGGGCCTTCTCATCATTCCGACCCTCAACCGTCGTGGGAGGGCAAAGGAAGTCGTCAATCCTAGGGAGGAAAGAAAAAGCAGCAAGACTAAATAATACAAATCGCAAACCACGGCCAGACTGGATAACAAAGGTCAACTTAACACTGAATCAGCGACATTATCACGGTGTCAGTGGAAACGTCCTTGTCACTAGTATAGGAAACAAGGAATTTACCTGTAACTGCAAGGGATAGCTCTAAGCTTTAAAGAGCCATGTGATAAAATAATACAAGGTGCAAAAAATCGCCTGTGCCTTTAATCTGCAGCAACCAATCAGAGGATACCTTTTTACTGGTCTACTACAATTTAAAAAAAACAAACTAACGTCTTTTCTTTAACATCATCAGAAGAAATGGTTTTACGGATGTTGGATTTAACTTCATATGGAAATACCATTAACAACTCAGTTCAACTTATGTTACGTCTGCGTAGAACATTTGACCAGGATTCCAAAAAGTGCACAGACCAGGCAAAGGATAGTGGGATTTCTTGCTTAGGATTAGCAGAACACTGGCCATCTCTTGTTAATGGTGAGGTTTTACTCCAGCCCCCTAAGGGTTAAATAGCGAAATCTGGAATGAGGTATTTCTGTCCATACTGTAAGTCCCCCTATAAATCATTGCACGGGTCGGGGCGAGACGCGTACACAACATCTACAGTATTTTCACTTCCTGTGTGTGTGTCACATTGTAGGTATCGAGAGAGAAAAAACGAATTACATAGAGGAGCAGTTTGGCTAATAAAATAGTCCAATGTACGAGGAAAACACAAGGAGGCTTTGATAGCAAATCCACAAAGCGCACGGTCCCCCCAGAAATGTTTATTCTTGTAATGATAGATGAGTACCAGATGTGGCCACAGAGCTAGAGTTCTGCAAACCTAGCTCTATGGACATAGTTTATATATATATAGCAAATAAAACAGCACATGGCACAGCCCAGGATTTTACTAACTCCTTCACTGCTTATAGGGAAAACTGTCGGCTCTTCTTCACCCAAACCATAGAATGTCTATTCTGCAGCCTGTACTGTACTATTACTGTATTATAGCATTTATTATACAAACATTGGAGAAGGAGAAAACGTTGATCTAAACAGTGTGCCTGCAGATTTTTGTAAACTACAACTCTCACCATTGCTCAACTACATAGGGAAGCTAGGGAATGCTGGGAGCTGTTTGTTTTTCAATAGTTGGAAGCAACCCGTTTGAGAATCACTGCTCTAGAACTCTATTCGTTAAGTTCTCAAAGGAAATCTAAACACATAAAACACATCTTTCACAGAAGCAAACCATCCAGTTTCCATCTTATTTGGCCCTTCAGCACGAAGGGGGAGGAGGAGCTGACAGAGCTCTGTTCTCTCCTTCTCTGGGTAAAGCGGACTGAGCAGGTCTGTACCCACTGGGTGAGAGAAAGTGTAATCATTGCACAATGATTGTGTGTGAAATGAACTGTGAATTAGACATTATTAAGAACTATCCTAATCCTTTATCCAGGATCCTATTGGAATCTATACTAATAAAAGGCAAAGCCCTCACTCACTCACTCATCACTAATTCTCCAACTTGCCGTGGAGGCAGACGGCTTAAATTTGGCAGGCTCATTCATTGCACATTACTTACAAAAGTTAAGCAGGTTTCGTTTCGAAAAAGCAAAGCCCTCACTCACTCACTCATCACTAATTCTCCAACTTGCCGTGGAGGCAGACAGCTTAAATTTGGCAGGCTGATTCATTGCACCTTACTTACAAAACTTAAGCAAGTTTCGTTTCGAAAAGGCAAAGCCCTCACTCACATCACTAATTCTCCAACTTGCCGCCCTCACTCACTCACTCACTCATTCTCCAACTTGCCGTGGAGGCAGACAGCTTAAATTTGGCAGGCTCATTCATTGCACTGTACTTACAAAAGTTAAGCAGGTTTCGTTTCGAAAAGGCAAAGCCCTCACTCACTCACTCACTCATTACTAATTCTCCACTTGCCGTGGAGGCAGACGGCTTAAATTTGGCAGGCTCATTCATTGCACCTTACTTACAAAAGTTAAGCAGGTTTCGTTTCGAAAAGGCAAAGCCCTCACTCACTCACTCCTAATTCTGCAACTGGCCTCACTCATCACTAATTCTCCAACTTGCCGTGGAGGCAGACGGCTTAAATTTGGCAGGCTCATTCATTGCACCTTACTTACAAAAGTTAAGCATGTTTCGTTTCGAAAAGGCAAAGCCCTCACTCACTTAATTTACTCACTCATCACTTATTCTCCAACTTGCCGCCCTCACTCACTCACCACTAATTCTCCAACTTGCCTCACTCATCACTCATTCTCCAACTTGCCGTGGAGGCAGACGGCTTAAATTTGGCAGGCTCATTCATTGCACCTTACTTACAAAAGTTAATCAGGCTTCGTTTCGAAAAGGCAAAGCCCTCACTCACTCACTCACTCATTACTAATTCTCCAACTTGCCGTGAGGCAGACGGCTTAAATTGTGGCAGGCTCATTCATTGCACCTTACTTACAAAAGTTAAGCAGGTTTCGTTTCGAAAAGGCAAAGCCCCTCACTCACTCACTCCACTAATTCTGCAACTGGCCCTCACTCATCCTAATTCTCCAACTTGCCGTGGAGGCAGACGGCTTAATTTGGCAGGCTCATTCATTGCACCTTACTTACAAAGTTAAGCAGTTTCGTTTCGAAAAGGCAAAGCCCTCACTCACTCACTCCAATTCTGCAACTGGCCTCACTCTCACTAATCTCCAACTTGCCGTGGAGGCAGACGGCTTAAATTGGCAGGCTCATTCATTGCACTTCACCTTACTTACAAAAGTTAGCATTTTTCGTTTTGAAAAGGCAAAGCCCTCACTCACTTAATTTACTCACTCATCCCTTATTCTCAACTTGCCGCCCTCACTCACTCACCACTATCCTCCAACTTGCCTCACTCATCACTCATTCTCCAACTGCCGTGGAGGCAGACGGCTTAAATTTGGCAGGCTCATTCATTGCACCGTACTTACAAAAGTTAACATGTTTCGTTTCGAAAAGGCAAAGCCCTAACTCACTCACTCACTCATCACTAATTCTCCAACTTGCCGTGGAGGCAGACAGTTAAATTTGGCAGGCTGATTCATTGCACCTTACTTACAAAGTTAAGCAAGTTTCGTTTCGAAAAGGCAAAGCCCTCATCACTCATCATTAATTCTCCAACTTGCCGCCCTCACTCACTCACTCACTCATTCTCCAACTTGCCGGAGGCAGACGGCTTAATTTGGCAGGCTCATTCATTGTACCTTACTTTCAAAAGTTAAGCAGGTTTTGTTTCGAAAGGCAAAGCCCTCACTCACTCACTAATTCTCCAACTTGCCGTGGAGGCACACGACTTAAATTTGGCAGGCTCATTCATTGCACCTTACTTACAAAAGTTAAGCAGGTTTCGTTTCGAAATTCCACCTGTAACGGTGAGTAACTGACATTGCACCTGTAACGGTGAGTATCTAACATTGCACCTGTAACGGTGAGTATCTGACATTGCACAGACTGGTTGGTCCAATTTCATTCACCAAATTGGTATGCATATACTCCTTTACCAGTAAAAGATTAACAAAATATTTTTTTTAGGGTGGGAGAAATGGGGGGGGAATAGAATTTTGAACTCCTGCACACTAACGGCTGGACCGATTTTTACCAAAAATTCAGGGTGTGTGCGGGGACTGGCTGAGGTGTAAGGAAGAAGTGTTTGGAGGGTGGACAGAGAGGAATAGTGGGGGTATTAGGGGCGACGGGAGGGGTGGTGGGGGTTATTTTCACCAAAATTTCATAGTTGAATAAAAAATATAATGAGTGTTGCATTATCGTAAGCTTATTGAATTGTCTTTCTTTAATATATCAAGTGCCGAGTGATACAGCAATCTTGATACATTATTGCTTTCTTACTAAAAACGTTATTTCAATACAGATAAGTCTACATGTTACAGAAAATAACCCCAAACTTGGCAATATACATCACTGAAAATTCACTGTTTACGGCTGCAAAAAACAAGAGTTTTAGGTGTCGGAACATTTATCACTAAATAAAGTCACAATAGATTTGCCCTGCTGAGAAAGAGTGACAGGCTATAGCGTGTGAGCACACAGTTGAGCTCAGATTTCACAAAAGATCAGATAGAAATGAGCCTGTGATCTCAGTCCTCATTGGTTCACTTTTTTTCAGCAGTTCCCCAGGTGTGAGCAGTAAAGTGAGCCTATGGTCAAAAAACGCAAGAAAGCAAAAAAAAAAAAAAAAGGGATCACTAATAAAGAAAGAATGTAAGTTGTAATGTTAATTATCCCCCAAAATATCCTTGCAGATGAATTGCTTCCTTATCTCTAGTTGCTCCTTTAAGCACCCATTTAGCTTTTAACGTCTAAAAGGTTAAAACATGATTCACTCTTATAGCCAACAGACATCCAATCTGCTTTAGGGCATTGCTGGGAGTTGTAGCTGGATAACATCTGTATTGCTGCAGGTTTAACATTGACACTTTATTCCTCTGTTTACCCTTCAGGTGTTTAACATGTTTATCTTAGCAAGAATTTGAGCATTTCATCTGCTAAAACCAGCACATGGCCGTTTCCTGATAACTTGCCTAAAATATGAATGTCAATGTTTTTTTGCTTCATTGGGCTTTCTTGAGTTATTAGTAGCAGAATCCTCCATAAATTCCCCTCAGTATGTGGAACCTGGTGAAAGGGGGAGAGAGTTACGTTGTGCAGACAACAACGGCTCTCCACCAGATTTAAGGGCTGATGCAATAAAAGGAACGGACGACGCGTCCGAAAACCATTGCATGGCCTGTACCCAGCTTAAAAAAACAACATCTGATTGGTTTCTGCAAATTAATAGCACCGCTAGTATCCAATACAAAGTAGAAAATGAATCATAATTGTGAGAATGTGCAAAAGACTTGTGTTTAGGGACTCCCCTTACAAAGATTGGCCATTTAAAGCCCAGTTGGAGGCCCTTTAGTTATTGTGCCCTGGGCAACCAGTTGAGAAACAAAATGTTGTGTGTGGATCTGTAATCCATTCATTTTTGATCAACAGACATTTTTTTTCTTTTAAAAACAGCTAGAAAGGTTTAAACATATGTTGATCCCGTTTCGCTTTATTCCCATCTCTAAAAGGATTATTGAGGAGGAACAGTCAGTAATTCCCTAGGCTTCTGAAGTCCTCCCACTGGTGGATACTGGTAATGTTTTCTGACCGCTCTGCCTTGTTTAGAGAAAGTCATGGGCATGTCTGCCATTAGTGACTCGTTCTTACAAACGGGTAGAAGAGCTGGAAAAAAGGTCACTTTCTTCACAATAGATGTTTATCACAGGACATAATAGATATTAGAAATTCTGTACAGACCTCACACTGCTTCCTCTCCGCCTTAAACCTCTCTCTCTTGTAGCTCCCATCCTCTGGAATCTATTCCCCTCTCTCTACGTCAAGAAACCTCAATTAGCAGTTTAAATCTACCCTTACATCCTACCTATCTAGTAACCAGCACAGTATATGGTATCTATGTATCTATATATGATAAATCTACCCTTACATCTCCTACCTATCTGGTAACCAGCACAGTATATGGTATCTATGTATCTATATATGATAAATCTACTACCCTTACATCCTACCTATCTGGTAACCAGCACAGTAAATGGTATCTATATATCTATATATGATAATCTACCTTACACCTACCTATCTGGTAACCAGCACAGTATATGATATCTATATATCTATTTGATAAATCTACCCTTACATCCTTCCTATCCGGTAACCAGCACATTATATGATATCTATATATCTATATATGATAATCTACCCTTACATCCTACCTATCCGGTAACCAGCACAGTATATGGTATCTATATATCTATATTGATAAATCTCCCTTACAATCCTACCTATCTGGTACCAGCACAGTATATGGTATCTATATATCTATATATGATAAATCTACCCTTCATCCTACCTATCTGGTAACCAGCACAGTATATGGTATCTATATATCTATATATGATAAATCTACCTAATCCTTATATCCTACCTATCCAGTAACCAGCACAGTATATGGTATCTATATATGATAAATCTACCCTCATCCTACCTATCTGGTAACCGCACAGTATATGGTATCTATAATATAAATCTACCCTTACATCCTACCATCTGTAACCAGCACAGTATATGGTATCTTATAGATAAAAATCTACCCTTACATCCTACCTATCTGGTAACCAGCACAGTATATGGTATCTATATATCTATATGTAATTAAATCTACCCTTACATCCTACTTATCCGGTAACCAGCACAGTATATGGTATCTATATCTATATATGATAAATCTATCCTTACATCCTACCTATCCGGTAACCATCACAGTATATGGTATCTATATATCTATATATGATAAATCTACCCTTACATCCTACCATCCGGTAACCACCACGTATATGGTATCTATATATCTATATATGATAAATCTACCCTATCATCCTACCTATCCGGTAACCAGCACAGTATATGGTTCTATATATCTATATATGATAAATCATACCCTTACATCCTACCTATCCGGTAACCAGCCACAGTATATGGTATCTATATATCTATATATGATAAATCTACCCTTACATCCTACCTATCCGGTAACCACCACAGTATATGGTATCTATATCTATATATATGATAAATCTACCCTTACATCCTACCTATCTGGTAACCAGCACAGTATATGGTATCTATATATCTATATATGATAAATCTACCCTTCATCTACCTATCTGGTAACCAGCACAGATATTGTATCTATATTCATATATGATAAATCTACCCTTACATCCATCCTACCTATCCGGTAACCAGCACAGTATATGGTATCTATATATCTATATATGATAATCTACCCTTACATCCTACCTATCCGGTAACCAGCACAGTATATGGTATCTATATATCTATATATGATAAATCTACCCTTACATCCTACCTGTCTGGTAACCAGCACAGTATATGGTATCTATATATCTATATATGATAAATTTACCTTACATCCTACCTATCCGGTAACCAGCACAGTATATGGTATCTATATATCTATATATGATAAATCTACCCTTACATCCTACCTATCCGGTAACCAGCACAGTATATGATATCTATATATCTATATATGATAATCTACCCTTACATCTTACCTATCCAGTAACCAGCACAGTATATGATATCTATATATCTATATATGATAAATCAAGCCTTATATCCTACCTATCTGGTAACCAGCACAGTATTTGATTGTTTTTTTGCACTGCATACATCCACTCCAGCACTTATACCCATTCCATTGTATCTGTATGTTACCCCACCTAACTAGATTGTAAGCTCTACGGGGCAGGTCATTTAATATTTATGCACTGAACTATTTATGTATTTGTCCCGTGTGTGTGTAGTTTTTTGTATTTTATTACTGTACAGCAATGCATCCCCAATTGGCCCTTATAAATAAACTATACATACATACATAGAATCCTGTCCCTAGTGAAAAAAAAGTCCAAATCTGCCACCCCAGGAGGCCTGGATCAACTTCCTGTTCTGCAGAACAGAAGTGAAGTGTACAAGAAAAAGTGTTACACGATGGCAGATTTTGTTTGAGAGGAAACAGAAATACATTTAGAGATATCAGACAACTTGACTTGCAGGTCAGGAAAGTGACTGTGCTTCTCCCCTTCCATTTAAATGGATTGAGACCCATTCCTTACAGCTGCCCGGACTTGTTAAAAACACCCAGGAAATATTTCTCAGGGATAAAAAGAAATGAGAACCAACAAACCATATACACATATTCTCTCTCTATGTCTCTGATAAACGACATCTACGCCACGCAGCGTCCACAGAAAATGTCTGTGTTTATACACACATTACTAAGCAGCCACATCTAAAGAGCAGGGATGTCTTCAATGCTCGTGTGTGGAGGGCGGCAAGTTGGAGAATTAATGATGAGTGAGTGAGGGCTTTGCCTTTTCGAAACGAAACTTGCTTAACTTTTGTAAGTAAGGTGCAATGAATCAGCCTGCCAAATTTAAGCTGTCTGCCTCCACGGCAAGTTGGAGAATTAGTATGAGTGAGTGAGGATTAGGGCTTTGCCTTTTCGAACGAAACATGCTTAACTTTTGTAAGTACGGTGCAATGATGAGCCTGCCAAATTTAAGCCGTCTGCCTCCACGGCAAGTTGGAGAATGAGTGAGAGTGGGGCAGTGAGAATTAGTGAGTGGTGAGTGAGGCGCAAGTTGGAGATAAGTGATAGTGAGTAAATTAAGTGAGTGAGGGCTTTGCCTTTTCAAAACGAAACTGCTTAACTTTTGTAAGTAAGGTGCAATGAATGAGCCTGCCAAATTTAAGCCGTCTGCCTCCACGGCAAGTTGGAGAATTGTGATGAGTGAGGCCAGTTGCAGAATTAGGAGTGAGTGAGTGAGGGCTTTGCCTTTTCGAAACGAAACCTGCTTAACTTTTGTAAGTAAGGTGCAAGATGAGCCTGCCAAATTTAAGCCGTCTGCCTCCACGGCAAGTGTGGAAATTAGTGATGAGTGAGGCCAGTTGCAGAATTAGGAGTGAGTGAGTGAGGGCTTTGCCTTTTCGAAACGAAACCTGCTTAACTTTTTAAGTAAGGTGCAATGAATGAGCCTGCCAATTTAAGCCGTCTGCCTCCACGGCAAGTTGGAAGATTAGTAATGAGTGAGTGAGTGAGTGAGGGCTTTGCCTTTTCGAAACGAAGCCTGATTAACTTTTGTAAGTAAGGTGCAATGAATGAGCCTGCCAATTTAAGCCGTCTGCCTCCACGGCAAGTTGGAGAATGAGTGATGAGGCAAGTTGGAGAATTAGTGGTGAGTGAGTGAGGGCGGCAAGTTGGAGAATAAGTGATGATGAGTAAATTAAGTGAGTGAGGGCTTTGCCTTTTCGAAACGAAACATGCTTAACTTTGTAAGTAAGGTGCAATGAATGAGCCTGCCAAATTTAAGCCGTCTGCCTCCACGGCAAGTTGGAGATTGTGATGAGTGAGGCCAGTTGCAGAATTAGGAGTGAGTGAGTGAGGGCTTTGCCTTTTCGAAACGAAACCTGCTTAACTTTTGTAAGTAAGGTGCAATGAATGAGCCTGCCAAATTTAAGCCGTCTGCCTCCACGGCAAGTTGGAGAATTGTAATGAGTGAGTGAGTGAGTGAGGGCTTTGCCTTTTCGAAACGAAACCTCTTAACTTTTGTAAGTACAGTGCAATGAATGAGCCTGCCAAATTTAAGCTGTCTGCCTCCACGGCAAGTTGGAGAATGAGTGAGTGAGTGAGTGAGGGCGGCAAGTTGGAGAATTAGTGATGTAGTGAGGGCTTTGCCTTTTCGAAACGAAACTTGCTTAAGTTTTGTAAGTAAGGTGCAATGAATCAGCCTGCCAATTTAAGCTGTCTGCCTCCCGGCAAGTTGGAGAATTAGTGATGAGTGAGTGAGTGAGGGCTTTGCTTTTCGAAACGAAACCTGCTTAACTTTTGTAAGTAATGTGCAATGAATGAGCCTGCCAAATTTAAGCCGTCTGCCTCCACGGCAAGTTGGAGAATTAGTGATGAGTGAGTGAGTGAGGGCTTTGCCTTTTATTAGTATAGATTCCGGTATCCTGGATAAAGGATTAGGATAGTTTTAATAATGTCTAATTCACAGTTCATTTCACACACAATCATTTGCAATGATTACACTTTCTCTCACCCAGTGGGTACAGACCTGCTCAGTCCGCTTTACCCAGAGAAGGAGAGAACAGAGCTCTGTCACTCCTCCTCCCCCTTCGTGCTGAAGGGCCAAATAAGATGGAAACTGGATGTTTTGCTTCTGTGAAAGATGTGTTTTATGTGTTAGATTTCCTTTGAGAACTTAACGAATAGAGTTCTAGAGCAGTGATTCTCAAACGGGTTGCTCCAACTATTGAAAAACAAACAGCTCCCAGCATTCCCTAGCTTCCTATGTAGTTGAGCAATGGTGAGAGTTGTAGTTTCAAAAATCTGCAGGCACACTGTTTAGATCAACGTTTCTCCTTCTCCAATGTTTGTATAATAATGCTATAATACAGTAATAGTACAGTACAGGCTGCAGAATAGACATTCTATGGTTTGGGTGAAGAAGAGCCGACAGTTTTCCCTATAAGCAGTGAAGGAGTAGTAAAATCCTGGGCTGTGCCATGTGCTGTTTTATTTGCTATAATATATAAAACTATGTCCATAGAGCTAGGTTTGCAGAACCCTAGCTCTGTGGCCACATCTGGTACTCATCTATCATTACAAGAATAAACATTTCTGGGGGGACCGTGCGCTTTGGGATTTGCTATCAAGCCTCCTTGTGTTTTCCGCGTACATTGGACTATTTTATTAGCCAAACTGCTCCTCTATGTAATTCGTTTTTCTCTCTCGATACCTACAATGTGACACACCACACAGGAAGTGAAAATACTGTAGATGTTGTGTACCGTCTCGCCCCGACCGTGCAATGATTTATAGGGGGACTTACAGTATGGACAGAAATACCTCATTCCAGATTTCGCTATTTAACCCTTAGGGGGCTGGAGTAAAACCTCCCATTAACAAGAGATGGCCAGTGTTCTGCTAATCCTAAGCAAGAAATCCCACTATCCTTTGCCTGGTCTGTGCACTTTTTGGAATCCTGGTCAAATGTTCTACGCAGACGTAACATAAGTTGAACTGAGTTGTTAATGGTATTTCCATATGAAGTTAAATCCACATCCGTAAAAACCATTTCTTCTGATGATGTTAAGAAAAGACGTTAGTTTGTTTTTTTAAATTGTAGTAGACCAGTAAAAGGTATCCTCTGATTGGTTGCTGCAGATTAAAGGCACCAGGCGATTTTTTGCACCTTGTATATTTTATCACATGGCTCTTTAAAGCTTAGAGCTATCCCTTGCAGTTACAGGTAAATTCCTTGTTTCCTATACTAGTGACAGGACGTTTCACTGACACCGTGATAATGTCGCTGATTCAGTTGTTAAGTTGACCTTTGTTATCCAGTCTGGCCGTGGTTTGCGATTTTTATTATTAGTCTTGCTGCTTTTTCTTTCCTCCCTAGGATTGACGACTTCCTTTGCCCTCCACGACGGTTGAGGGTCGGAATGATGAGAAGGCCCTGTTGGAAACAGCTCGTGTCCTTCCTAAGTGGCAAAGATGGAAACAGACTGGCTGAGCTGGACCGAGCCTTGGGGATTGACAAACTAGTGCAGGTATTGTTTACATGGGAGCAGCTTTGCTTGTAATGACTGCCACGGTGGAAGGCAGTGCTGGGGGCTCTACATTTGAGTGGAATGGATGAATCTAGAGCAACCAATGTGAAACAAGCCTTGGCCATACCAGCACGATTAATATCAATAAGGGTAAATTCTCCTAGTCATGTGATTATCTTCAAGGGATGAGAAGTGCTGTATAGGTATAGCAGGTATACATTAAGGATTGAAAATAAAAGTAGAAGGCTGTGAGAATTCCAGTTAATTCAGTCAGTCTTAACTGGTTTAAAGGGCATGTCCACCCTTAAAACAAAAAAACTGGGCACATGTCGGTTACCTGCCCCTAACTGATATATAAATATAATTATTGAGTAACCTGGCCCTCCCCCATGCAGTCAATCAAGGCTTAAACTGCTGACATTACAACCAATGACGGACTGATTTTTCCCCTTCTGCTCCACTGCACATGCCCAAGGTTCTAAAAAGCTCATTGAGGTAAGGGAGGAGGCGGATACCTTTTTCCAAGAGAAGATAAATTACTATATATATATCTGTTGCAAATCATGTAATAACTGGTAAAAATAGCATGTTGGGGTTGTGGGCAGATATACTAACGTTACCAGTTATTTATTTTGTTTTGTTGTTTAAGGATGGACATTCCCTTTCATTTGCTGACTTAAATTCAATTCAAACCCCAAACTATTTATAGTTGCAGTTATTCCAGATTTAAGCAGCTGTTCTTATTATAGAGATGTTTTTTTATTAGTTGAATCGGTAGTATATGGGTCAAGTCTGTATTGCTGTTTGCTTTGTCTAAATCTCTTCTGTTTATAGATAGCGCCCCTTGAGGGTACATGGCCTTGGGCAGAGAATGTGCTTGCTATTACTTTGGTTATTACCTGATCTGGTCACGTCCCACGGCCATATCTTCATGTCCTATATAAAAGGTCTGTTGGAAATGGTTTTCTGACTTTATGGACTTTGTCTCTATCCTATAGGGTGTGGTCTAGAAACCGTGATGACAGGTTCCCTCAGCAGTGTCTGTAGGTTCTGCGATGTTGGAGCAGAAATCGGGCCTGTATTCCCAGCAGTACGCCTCTTCTTCCACCAATCCAGGACTTTCCGGGCCCTTTTCAAATATGGTTAGGCAAAAGACCTCTTTCGTGCCGGTACAGGTGCAGCCCCCTCAACCCCGTGGAATATACCCAAACATTATAGGAATGCAACCAAGACAAGCGCTGGCCCGCTCAGTAACGGCGTCCAACCAGCTACGGATGCAGCTTCAGCAAAGGTTCAGGGGCAACAGCAGGTACAGTTTGTGTGTGTGTTTATCTATAAATATATTAGAACCCTGCACATGGTACAGCAGTCACAATCTGTATTTGTTTGTCCATGTAATATCTTTAAACCCTCCACGTGGTACAGCAGATATAGTGGTGTGTGTGTTATGTTTATCCATAGAATACTTTAGAACCCTCCACGTGGTACAGCAGTATGTGTGTGTATGTTTATCCATAGAATTTCTTTAGAACCCTCCACATGGTACAGCAGATATAGTGTGTGTTATTTATCCATAGAATGTCTTTAGAACCCTCCACATGGTACAGCAGATATAGTGGTTGTGTTTATCCATAGAATATCTTTGAACCCTCCACGTGGTACAGCAGGTACAGTGTGTGTATGTTATCCATAGAATACTTTAGAACCCTCCACATGTACAGCAGATATAGTGTGTGTATGTTTACCATAGAAATCTTTAGAACCCCCCCAGGTGGTACAGCAGGTATGGTGTGTGTATGTTTATACATAGAATATCTTTAGAACCCTCCAGATGGTACAGCAGGTACAGTGTGTGTATGTTTATCCATAGAATCTTTAGAACCCTCCACGTGGTACAGCGTACAGTGTGTGTATGTTATATCTTTAGAACCCTGTAAGAATATCTTTAGAACCCTACACTGGTACAGTGTGTGCATGTTTATCCATAGAATATGTTTAGAACCTCCACGTGGTACAGCAGATATAGTGTGTATGTTTATCCATAGAATATCTTTAGACCCTCCACATGGTACAGCAGATATAGTGTGTGTTATTTATCCATAGAATGTTTTAGAACCCTCCACATGGTACAGCAAATATAGTGTGTGTATGTTTATCCATAGAATATCTTTGAACCCTCCACGTGGTACAGCAGGTACGGTGTGTGTATGTTTATCCATAGAATATCTTTAGAACCGCCAGATGGTACAGCAGGTACAGTGTGTGTATGTTTATCCATAGAATATCTTTAGAACCCTCCATGTGTACTGCAGATATAGTGTGTATATTTATCCATAGAATATCTTTAGAACCTTCCACATGGTACAGCAGGTACAGTGTGTGTATGTTTATATCTTTAGAACCCTAAAAGAATATCTTAGAACCCTACACTGGTACAGCAGGTAAAGTGTGTGTATGTTATCCATAGAATATCTTTAGAACCCTCCACGTGGTACAGCAGGTATAGTGTGTGTATGTTTATCCATAGAATATCTTTAGAACCCTCCACGTGGTACAGCAGGTATAGTGTGTGTATGTTTATCCATAGAATATCTTTAGAACCCTCCACATGGTACAGCAGGTACAGTGTGTGTATGTTTATCCATAGAATATCTTTAGAACCTTCCACATGGTACAGCAGGTACAGTGTGTGTATGTTTACCATAGAATATCTTTAGAACTCTCCAGATGGTACAGCAGGTACAGTGTGGTATGTTTATCCATAGAATATCTTTAGAACCCTCCATGTGGTACTGCAGATATAGTGTGTATATTTATCCATAGAATATCTTTAGAACCTTCCACATGGTACAGCAGTACAGTGTGTGTATGTTTAATATCTAGAACCCTAAAAGATATCTTTAGAACCCTACACTGGTACAGTGTGTGCATATTTATCCATAGAATATCTTTAGAACCCTCCACGTGGTACAGCAGGTAAAGTGTTGTATGTTTATCCATAGAATATCTTTAGAACCCTCCACGTGGTACAGCAGGTACAGTGTGTGTATGTTTATCCATAGAATATCTTTAGAACCCTCCACATGGTACAGCAGGTACAGTGTGTGTAGTTATCCATAGAATATCTTTAGAACTCTCCAGATGGTACAGCAGGTGTGTTGTGTATAAGGTATGTTTATCCATAGAATATCTTTAGAACCCTCCACAAGGTACAGCAGGTACAGTGTGTGTATGTTATCCATAGAATATCTTTAGAACTCTCAGATGGTACAGCAGGTGTAGTGTTGTGTATAAGGTATGTTTATCCATAGAATATCTTTAAGACCCTCCACAGGTACACCAGGTACAGTGTGTGTATGTTTATCCATAGAATATCTTTAGAACCCTCCACATGTACAGCAGGTACAGTGTGTGTATGTTTATCCATAGAATATCTTTAGAACTCTCCAGATGGTACAGCAGGTGTAGTGTGTGTATAAGGTATGTTTATCCATAGAATATCTTTAGACCCTCCACAAGGTACAGCAGGTACAGGTGTGTTTTTATCCATAGAATATCTTTAGAACTCTCCAGATGGTACAGCAGGTGTAGTGTGTGTATAAGGTATTATCCATAGAATATCTTTAGAACCCTCCACAAGGTACAGTGTATGTTTATCTCTATATACACAGAATATCACATGGTACAGCAGGTACAGTATGTTGATTGCCATATATCTTTAGAACTCTGCACGAGGTACATAGGGACAGTGTGTGTATTTATCATAGAATCTCTCACTACAGCTGTCAGAAGCAATGGTGTTGAAATGTTACACTTCCTGTCTTTAGTAGCTTAAGTGCATGTTTTTATTTAACCCTAACTGCATTCTAGTTTAGATAAGGAAAGCTCCGTGTGGGCGACAGGGTTTGTGTTGATCCTATTGTTATTTCCTAAGGTTTACAGAATCGACAAACTCTCTGAACCAGTTTGGTGTAGTGAACCAAGTCGCCATGGGGATGAGGCCTGGTATGCAGCAAGCTCTATCCCCCCAGGTAATATATAAAATATTACCCTTTCTCTCTTTCTCCCCTTGTGATAGACCTCATAGGCCTTTTCCTTTGCTCTGGGGAAAGTGAAGGGAATAGAAAAGTGAAATGAACTGTTAGAGGTACCAGGGACACCGTCTCCCCAAAGGCTGCTGGGAAGTTTTTTGATTGTGTAATAACTAAGATTATGCAATCATTTCACTTTCAACAAGGGTCTAAATAAAAAGCATTAACAATAGAAGCCAATTATCCATTTTGTTGTTCTGGACAATAATAATATTCTCTATATTTATTTTTTTTATCTTTACAGCAACCTCCCTAAACGCTCAGATGTTGGCGCAGCGTCATAGGGAATTGTACAGCCAGCAGCACCGACAGAGCAGTTACTGCAGCAGAGAATCTCCTCATGAGGCAGCAAGGCTTTGGAAACAACCTCGCACCCCAGGCAGTCTCCCTGTCACGATGGGAGCCTCCAGACTCCCTCAGGGTCCCCCTCAACAGTTCCCTTACCCCCACAGCTATGGTACGAACCTGGAAACCCACCCCCATCCACAAGTCCCTTCTCACCCTTGACAACAACCCTGAGGCTACGTTGCCCAACCGCACTGGGGGCCCCGGAGGGGCATTGTAACCGAGGAATGATGGGAAATGTTGGAGGACAGTTTGGCTCTGGGATCAGTCCTCAGATGCAGCAAAATGTCTCCAGTATTCAGCAACAGGTAAGAGTTAAATATATGTATATAATGCACCTAATCCTATACAGACATGAGTGCGCCCCCTGGTGCATGTACTGGTATTCTGAACGCATTGCCAAATGTACGTATACTGATAACATGTAAGTAAACCTTTCCCACTTCCTATTTTGCAGTCATTAAATTCATTAATAGCTTTGACATTTTACTGCCAGAGCTTAGGTCTCACTCTGCCTGCCTATATTGTTACATGTTGGTCAGAATATTGACTTTCCCGACCTGTAACAATATTTTCTTATGATGAGAGCTGGCAGCAAAACCTTAATGACTGCTAAATGATGATGGTAGGAATACTTTGTCCTACCGTCCATTTGTAAATTCAGGGAGGGAATAGTTAATTTTGGGGTTAAATGATCCTTTAAATGTACAAATTTACAATTTTTTTTTTTTGTCCTGTAGGTGTCAATCAGCAACCTGATCCAACGTTTACTCCATCATTAAGCCCAACGAGTCCACTAATGTCCCCCCGCCTAACTCCATCCCAGAGTCCTATGACTCCAGCAGACACCATCTACACTGGATACCAGTCACCTGATCTCAAAAACCTGGCAGCAGAGCCCACTGGGTAGTTCTAGGTATGTATCCAGCTTGCACATGGATACATTCTATTGGTGGACAGTAAACATTATGGTGATGCAGTGGGCCGTATTTACCCTTCGCTCTGGGTAAATATGGCTTCTGGTATTCAGTACTGGATTTGCTAGTGCGATTTTAATGCTAAATAGCACTAAGACAAGCACCAACCCCGGTATTAAATACCATGCGCCACTTTATTTCCTTGTTTTATTTCCTTTTATTTCCTTGTCCTGGTGCAATGAAGGGGTTAAACTTGCACTGATCTATTCTATATCCGTTGGTGAGTTTTTTTTCCTTTATTTAATGAGGCCAAGTCTATACCAAATATACGTGCCATTGGACAATTCTTATCCAACCCCTAACTCTTTCATTGGTAAAACATTGATCTCATTATAGCAAAGGGACAAAAGTCTGCCACAACCAATCAAATGTTATCTTACTGCAGTCCCCCATAAAAAGCTGAAATCTGATTGGTGCTGCAAAGTAATAGCATGGTTGTGCTACCAGTTGTTTAATTGTGTGTGCACCATGGTTATTAATCAAATCTCTATTCTAGTGTTGATATTTACCATTATTAACTGTTATTGTTTTTTTAACCTGTATGATAAAGGGTAAATAATGTTTAATTTAACAACTGTTTTTAATCTTGGACAGTGTTTCGGACAAGGGGGTCAGACACCGCCCACAGCCGCTCAGCAGGGAATGTATAACAACATGAGTATAACGGTGTCTATGGGAGGAAATAACACCGGAGTCCAGAATGTGAATCAATGACGGGGCAGCTGCAATGAATTCCCCCCCATGTCGACCATGAACACTTTATGCACAGATCAGGTTTGTGAATGGTTTGTGGTTTGTTTATTTTAATGCCTTAAAGGGCAGTTCAAACTTATTTCCTAAACCAGGACCCAATTTTGCAAGACTTACTGGTTACACTGGTATAAGATGGCCATGCACATTACGATTGTAATTACCACTTAGCTGTAACCTTACGGCCAAGATTTTATGATGGCTACAAAGCTTGTAAGGAGGGTTATATCTCCTTCAATGAATGCCGGAGCTGGGTAAGTATTGCAAAATGGGGTTTGGAGGAAATATCCTTCTAGGGGTGGTATGCCTTTAATTCTGCCTCCCACTAAATGGAATATCAATTGGCTGCTGGTTTCTTGACCTTAGCAATACATTTATTTCATGTGTTCCTTGGGTTATGAACTCCAATGAATATTAATAAGAATGAAAACCACCCCCAGTATTCTATAAATGAGGGTTCTGTACATACAGACGGGGGTTGTGTTGGTGTCCTGGTGATAAGGCAGTCGGTGTTTCACCCTACCCTGCTTACGAAGGCATAGATCTGCCTTTTTACCAGAGCTTTCAGGGCTAGGCCCAATGAAGAGGTTTCCACGCGATTTCGCTTTTGATTTTAAATAACATGGAAATCCTGGGAAGGCAAAAATTCCGTGATTTCCCATGCGCGTCCATTTTGTTAACGCTTGCGATCACCATTTTTTTGCACAATCGCATGCGTTTCTATAACGGAAAATAGCAAAAACCGCATTCGCGCTGCTTGTGCGATACGGTGCGTTGTAGTTGGGCCTCAGCCTCAATGCACTACCGGTACGCTGACCTTCTCCCTGGCCTGGCTGAGCACAGTGAAAAACATATTAGTGTTCAATGGAAATAGTGAATCTACAAACTAAGGAATAGGCGGAATCTCTTGTAATGGTTTATAGTATGACAATTATTGTGGTGTTTGCTCTGTGTCAGTCAGAATCCTTCCTTAACACACAAACATCTTGATTGCAGCAGGTGAACGATCCAACAAGACCAAGTGGGCTGTACTGCAACCAGCTTTCCTCCAACCGACCTATTGAAAACGGAACCAGAGACGGGCCAGGTAAATGTGCAGTAAAACAGAACCCTCTGCATAAACCCATTTAATGGAGTACCACTCCCGCCCAACCAATAAACATAGAGACAGTCATATAAGAACATTACTTACCATTAGAAAACAAATCATTATGCTGGTCCTCTCTTGGTACACTATCTAGTACCCTCTCTCTCTGGTACACTATCTAGTACCCTCTCTCTCTGGTACACTATCTAGTACCCTCTCTCTCTGGTACACTATCTAGTACCCTCTCTCTCTGACACTATCTAGTACCTCTCTCTCTGGTACACTATCTAGTACCCTCTCTCTGGTACACTATCTAGACCCTCTCTCTCTGGTACACTATCTGTACCCTCTCTCTCTGGTACACTATCTAGTACCCTCTCTCTCTGGTACACTATCTAGTACCCTCTCTCTCTGGTACACTATCTAGTACCCTCTCTCTCTGGTACACTATCTAGTACCCTCTCTCTCTGGTACACTATCTAGTACCCTCTCCTCTGGTCACTACTAGTCCCCTCTCTCTCTGGTACACTATCTAGTACCCTCTCTCTCTGGTACACTATCTAGTACCCTCTCTCTCGTGCACTATCTATTACCCCTCTCTCTCGGTCACTATCTAGTACCGCTCTCTCTGGTACAATCTAGTACCCCTCTCTCTCTGGTGCACTATCTAGTAACCCTCTCTTCTCTGGTACACTATCTAGTACCCCTCTCTCTCTGCACTATCTAACCTCTCTCTCGCTGGTGCACTATCTAGTACCCTCTCTCCTGTGCACTATCTAGTACCCTCTCTCTCTGGGTACACTATCTAGACCTCTCTCCTCTTGGTACACTATCTAGTACCCTCTCCTCTGGTCACTATCTAGTACCCTCTCTCTCTGGTAGCACTATCTAGTACCCCCTTCTCTGGTACACTATCAGTACCCTCTCTCTCTGTACAACTATCTAGTAACCCTCTCTCTCTCTGGTACACTATCTATATCTCTCTCTGGTACCCTATCTAGTCCCTCTCTCTCGTTACACATCTAGACCCTCTCTCTCTGGTACACTATCTAGTACCCTCTCTCTCTCTGGTACACTATCTAGTACCCTCTCTCTCTGGTACACTATCTAGTACCCTCTCTCTCTGGTACACTATCTGTACCCTCTCTCTCTGGTACACTACATATCTAGTACCCGCCTCTCTCTCTGGTACAACTATCTAGTACCCTCTCTCTCTGGTACACTATCTAGTACCCTCTCTCTCTGGTCACTATCTAGCACCCTCTCTCTCTGGCACTATCAGCACCCTCTCTCATCTGGTACACTATCTAGCACCCTCCTCTCTCTGTTACACTATCTAGCACCCTCTCTCTCTGTACACATCTAGCACCCTCTCTCTCTGGTACACTATCTAGCACCCTCTCTCTCTGGTACACTATCTAGACCCCTCTCCTCTCTGGTACACTCTCTAGCACCCTACTCTCTCTGGTACACTATCTAGCCCACTCTCTCTGGTACACTATCTAGCACCTCTCTCTCTTACACTATCTACACCCTCTCTCTCTGGTACCTATCTAGCAACCCTCTCTCTCTGGTACACTATCTAGCACCCTCTCTCTCTGGTACACTATCTAGCACCTCTCTCTCTCTGGACACACTATCCTATCTAGCACTAGCACCTCTCTCCTGGTAACTATCTACTACACCTCTCTCTCTGGTACACTATCTAGCACCACTCTCTCTCTGTGTACACTATCTAGCACTCTCTCCTCTGGTCACTATCTAGCACTCTCTCTCTGTACCACTATCTGCACCCTCTCTCTCTGGTGCCCTATCTAGCACCCTCTCTCTCTGGTGCCCTATCTAGCACCCTCTCTCTCTGGTGCCCTATCTAGCACCCTCTCTCTCTGTACCTATCTAGCCTCTTCTCTACAGCACCCTCTCTCTATCTAGCACCTCTCTCTCGGGTGCCTATTCTAGCACCCTCTCTCCTTGTGCCACTATCTAGCACCCTCTCTCTCTGGTGCACTATCTAGCACACCTCTCTCTCTGGTGCCCTATCTAGTACCCTCTCTCTCTGGTGCCTAATCTAGTACCCTCTCTCTCTGGTACACTATCTAACCCCCTCTCTCTGGTCACTACTAGTACCTCTCTCTCTGGTGCCACTATCTAGTACCCTCTCTTCTGGTCCCTATCTAGTACCCTCTCTCTCTGGTGCCCATATAGTACCCTCGTCTCTGGTACACTATCTAACCCTCTCTCTCTGGTGCCAATCTAAGTACCCTCTCTCTCTGGTGCCCATCTAGTACCCTCTCTCCTGGGCCCTATCTATACCCTCTCTCTCTGGTGCCCTCTCTCTCTGGTGCCCTATCTAGTGCCCTATCTAGTACCCTCTCTCTCTGGTGCCCTATCTAGCACCCTCTCTCTCTGGTGCCCTATCTAGCACCCTCTCTCTCTGGTGCCCTATGCTACCCTCTCTCTCTGGTGCACTTATCCCCTGAGCATATCTCTGGAGAAGGAAGTGATGAACCCCCATAAATATTAACGAGTGTTTCTTTACTTGCTCTCCTCCAATAACTTTCTAAATTCACTGTAATTATAAAATGAATTCAGGGAGATTATGTACAATATCAGGGTGTCTGGGGATCTGCCTGTGATAGAATCGATATAATCCTCCTACCTACATTCTTTTATTAGTAAAATGGATAGATGGATGTTTCCGCTTTAAGTTTCGAATCTCTTATACACGCTGAGGCACCTTAATGGACATTTCCCTCTGATTTAATGAGACCAAATCGCATTGGCACGAACCGCCTGAAGCAGAAGAAGTCAGAGGAAGGCAAAAAAATAGAACCCCTTGATGTGTGAAGGGGGAAACAATTCCTCCCTGACTTCATAGGCAATCGGAAATATTGCATATTCCAAATGAGGCCTTCCAATGCATTGAAAGAGGGAGAATAATTTTCCCCCTTGAATCCATATCCTCTCTTTATACAAGACAATAACCATGCCGACTCTGGTGCTGTTCCGCCTGGCACTGCTTGCTACCTTTAAGTTTGTTATCCACCAAAACTCCAAGATCCCTTCAACAGGGATTCACTTAAACACAGAGCCATTATAGGTATAAGTAGCACAAGGATTTTTAAGTTCAAAATGCATCACCTACATTTATCATCATTGAATCTCATCTGCCACTTAGCAGCCCCATGTGACATCATCTTGGTGTAGGTGGCCAATTAATATCTTGAACTGTAACACAAATCATAATGTTTGATGTTACGAACTGTACTTTTCCCATTGTTCCGCAGGTTCAGCAGGTCCAGGTGTTTGCAGATGTCCAGTGTACAGTCAACCTGGTAGGAGGGGATCCCTACTTAACCAATCAGGGCCCATCACTTCACAGAAGACCACCACTGACCCCAGACGCCACAGGCTCAACAGAAAAGCCTCTTACACACAGCTGCTCACCGTGGTGAACTAGGCCTGAAAAGGTGGTGTGACAGCCAAAGAAACAGAACACCAGTAATATATATATGCATTTATATTCTCTACTCTCGCAGTAGATTGGATATGTTAACGCAGCCATTTTAAAGGGGATCATAAGACGGTAAAGCAAAGACCATTCTCAGAACATTGATCCTTTACCTTTTAACCCGTCCCCATATGGAGAGCGCTCGGATGTCATTGGACATTTCTTTTTCATTAGAAAACCCGAAACGCGGGGCTGGACAATCGGACGCTGGGTCTCTTTCGAGCAAATGACAATGATACTTATTTTTGTACGAGGTCGTGTGTTCATGACACGTGAAGGTCTTGGCGCTAGCAAGCGGCTCGGAGCGAAGAATGTCGCACGAGAACTCAGTTCAGCTGGTTCTGTCACTGAATTGGAACCCCGAAGAGGAGAGAGGAGGGTTCTGGGTAATTTACGGGTGGCGGGGGATGAGGGAATTAAGAGAAAAGTATATTATATGATACCGAGGTAAAAGAGCATCTTTTGTTGCAGCTGAAGTGCATTTGTAGAGCTATCTCTGGCTTGTATGTACAATCATGTTTTTTCTAAGTGCAAGGCTGCTTTTTTTGCGCACCTTTTTTAGGGCCCATTTTGAACGCCTGACAGCGCACCTTAATTTTCATGAGGTCGAACGAAAATTTCTCAGCAAAAAAAAAAAAAAAAACCAGATAAACCTTTGGTTACATCGTAAGTTCGCAAAAATAACAGAACTATTGTTCCAGCACCTTTTAGGGGATCTGTGAATATTTGCAATACAGTCTTACAGGCAACAGGCTTTCTCCCCCAACGGGGGAAGTGTTTAAGATCGGGGTCGGGCTCGGTAAGGGCTGCAATGTAGCAATCAGCAGATTATCCTGTTATACATATTATTATCCCATTGATGCGGTGTTTCAGAAAGTTGCTCTGAATCTCCTAAATCAAAACGTAAAGCCATAGTGGCAGATTCGGTCCTTGCAAAAATTAATTGGACTGTGATCGTGCTTTCTTCATATCGTGCTTTTGGACCATTATACGTAATGAATCTTTACTTAATCTTGGGGATTCTCCATAAAAGGTCTAAAACTATTATGCAGATGTAAAATTATACTTGGAGTTAGTTTAAGAAATCGTGTACATGCTGCGTTACTGTTGTATTTTACAAACAGATTATCATACCAAAACTCATGCTGTATGATAATATCTGTGTCTGTCCATATGAGATGGCCTGTTCCCTAGTGGGTAGCAGGCCATAGTAACAACTCCTTCAGGGTAATAAGCCAAAGAAATAAAATGATTTAAAAACTCAGAAAAATGTATATTGTATTTATGCAGATTTGCTACACAATCTTCATGAAATGTGTGTCCCCTAGAACAATGGGTTTAGCCTTATTCCTGGGAAACATAGCAACTAATACTATCCAAAATTAGTTTGACTTAATTGAAAATATTCATGTATGTAAAGGTTCTTTTCTGAGACTAGCCCAAGTAACAGCCCAAGTACAGCTTCCTCCCACCATAAGGTCCTGACAACTAAACCTAAGCATATGTTAATGAAGTGGAGGGCAGATTGAGGGGGGGATTGGGGATAGCAATCCTTATTACTACTGCAGGAGTATAGTAGTCCTTTTAAGTTTAAATACATTTGCATAAATTGTGCATACCACACACTGTACTATGGCTCTAAAGAATTATTGTACTAATTCTTGGCAGTAGCCAGTGACCAACCTAAAAAAAAAAAAAATCAGTTGCTGGGAATCTCAGTTTGAGTTTCCTTAAAGGGTTTTAGTTTACCCTGTATACAACGGTTTCTTAATTATAGGCGCTGCTTTTGCAGACCTTTTTGGAGCCTTTTAATTAACAAGTTATTTAGCACTAAAACGAAAAACCCAACTTTGTATAACCCCATAACCAGAATCCCAATTTAAATGCCCGTGGGTTGGGTTAACTTAGGTCCACCAAAGTTTTTACTGCACTTTGTCTTTTAATTTTTGAGAAAAATACAATCATAAAAAAGATAGCGAGGCTGCCCAAAGTCAACAGAACTGTACAGCAGGTACCAGACCTTGATTCCCAAACAAATATCATTCCACGATGTTCTACTTGCCAACCTAACTACTAGTAGTCCCCACTAAGGCTTCTGGGTAGTTCTTTCAACTAAGTACACGCTTCAACATGCGCTAGAATCTCATGTACCCCCCCTCCACTCGCCATCTCAAGTCCATAACGTAAGTAAACGTATTCTCAGGATTTTCCTATGCCTGGAGCCTGCAGTGAGTCTCGAGCAAAAGTGAAATCTAATTGTTTTAGGTTTTTTTCTTTTGTGGTTTGTTTTGTATATTTCTTTTGCTTTCTAAGCAGCGGTTCTTTTCGTTCGTGTACATGGAAGGAATTGATATTCACAGCCAGATATTTTTTGTTTTTTTTTATCCTTTAGTTTTCAGGTTAGGGCAAAATTTCCTTTGTAATGTCATTTTTGTAAGTTTGTTTATATTTTGTGTTCGTTCATCACATCCACTGCCTTTCTCTGCTCTTCTCTGTCCCTTCCAGAATCCCTACACAAGTACCTCGAATATTTTAAAAATACACACGCAAAAAAAAAAAAGTTTAAAAAATTTCACGGCTGCCGAGTACTTTGCAAGGCAATAAATACAATGGGGGCAGAACTTGCAAGTTGGAAGTCACTTTAATGTTAAACCTACCACCCCCAGCATTTTTTTTTAACCATTTGGTACACTGTGAAAGTTGGTAAAACTTTCCTAACATCTAATCAGTGGGTAATAGGACTCACTGTGGGCCCCCTGCAAATCGTAAGCTATGATATCCGCTTTTATCAACAGGGGTTTTGGAACGCCCCTGTAGCAATTGTGACAGTTTTCCTCTTTCTTGAGTTTTACTTAGCAATGTTCAAAGTGAGTGGTTTTGGGGAGGAGGAGGTGTTAAAGTGATGCATACTTTTTGTAACGCTGGTGTTTTTAGATTATTTTTGGGCTAGAGGCCACACTAAAGCGGGCTTTTTTCGCCGCGTTTTGCGCTCCGCGTTGCGCCCACGTTTCGCTATAAAAGGAAATCGCGGGGAACTCAAAAAATTTCTCGCGCATTTCCGATGCGTGTCCATAACGCGAACAGGCGAAACGCGCAAGAATCTGGCGCACACAATCGCTTGCGATAACGCCGCGATTGTGCGCGTTCCTGTGCGTTGCATGGGGCCTTAAAAGGTCAATTTAACCCTTTTAATTGGTACTTTTGGGCTACAGGTCAAGAAATGTGTTTAGTGTCTCCCAGTTCAATTGCATAAAAAGTGTGTATTAGTCGTGCATACTAGTTTTTTAGGTTGATCCTATAGAATTGCCGGTTAACGGGGAATGGTTTTTGATAAAGCGCTGTGATATAGGAATATTCATGGTAAAAGGATCAGACGAACTAGACAGAAGGTCTGTTTGTATAGTAAAAAAAAAATCAGCTAACGTTTTAACTTCACCTGCAGTCAATTTTCACCAGAACACAGAAACCAGGCAAGTCCTCTCTGTCACTAACCACTACCTCTTAGACTGATCATTTTCCCGGTAATAAATCCGGGACTAAGCAAATTGCACTGTGCAGATGTAATTAAAGGGGAACTGTGGTCAACAAATGACTTAGGTAATTGATAGGAATTGCTCTCCTGAGAACTTTTTTGCAGTTTATGTTTGCTAGTTTGAAGATATGTACATTTGTTGTGTGTGAATGGCAGCAGCATCACCAGGTCCCCTGCACTTTCCTGCTCTGAAACCATGTCAATCCAGTCGCCCTGTGTCCTCCTCCTCCCCTTTGCCAGCCTCCTTGCCCTCTCCCACTCAAGGACCCCATGTGTCCCTTCGTTGCAGGCCCCCCTGTTGCCATTCTCTTACAACCCCATGTGCCCCGAACCACCTGTGTGGGTGCTGTGCCCACCCACCCCCGGGTGCCATGGCCCGACACCACCAGTGGGGGCACAAGCCCCTCCTGCCTCGCAGGTGCCGTGGGCCACTCATACCCCCCACAGAAAACTGGCAAACGCCTTTCAGGTAGAGTAAAACCTCTCGTGAGGACTTCACAACAGTAGAGAGGAGAGGGACTTCCTGTCTCCCTCCCACTGCAGGAGAAGCCCTCGGGGAATTCACATGTTTAGCTGCCCACCCATAACTTTATGGTCAGTCATTCTTTATAGTCTTGGGCTGTGGAGCACTAGCGTAGGGGTTGATGGCTCGTTTTTAAAGATAGGAAACCTGCCTTTCATTAAACTCGAACTGTTTGGAGCCACATTCCCCATTAAGCTGCAAAAACAGTTATTTGTTTTGTTTTGTTTTTTGCGAATTTGCATGAAGGACGTTTCCTGTTGCGCACTAGATAAATTAAACTGGGCTAAATAAGGTTAATATCAGCTTAAAAAGTTGTTTCTTAGTGAAGCCTATAATACCCTCCAAACTGCTTGCTGTGTAACCGAAAACTGAGCAGTCTAAATTTATTTATTCTTTACAGGGAAAGATTCATTTTATGATCGGAATATAGTAGTTATTTATAGAAATAGCGTATCGGAATTATAAATCAAAGAAAAACTTTAATATTAAAAAAAACAAAATTTGAACCCTGTAAAATGGAACGGATGGTTTAAAAACAAACTGGCCACACCAACTCCTGCTTATATTTCCAGTTTATTACATGCATTTGTAACCAGAGTTATTAATAAGTGCCTTTCTGGGCAAAGGATCTCTGTCTGCCTCCACTCTGCTAAATGAGTCTTCTATAAGGCTTGAGTCATGTGCAAGAGTGAGGCAGTCACTCATTGGTTGTGATGTCAATTGTTCACAGCCTTGATTGACATCATGGCCTTATCTGCCAGTATGGGGATAGATAATTATCCTAAATATCTGGTTTTGTAAAGCCAGGTGAATAAAAGTGCAAAATATATCCGTTGGGAGACGGTTACTGACACTGTTGGTTTTTTTAAGGATGGCAATCTCGCTCAACAAACCTCACTCACTCACTCACTCATTCTCCAACTTGCCGTGGAGGCAGACGGCTTAAATTTGGCAGGCTCATTCATTGTACCTTACTTTCAAAAGTTAAGCAGGTTTTGTTTCGAAAAGGCAAAGCCCTCACTCACTCACTAATTCTCCAACTTGCCGTGGAGGCACACGACTTAAATTTGGCAGGCTCATTCATTGCACCTTACTTACAAAAGTTAAGCAGGTTTCGTTTCGAAATTCCACCTGTAACGGTGAGTAACTGACATTGCACCTGTAACGGTGAGTATCTAACATTGCACCTGTAACGGTGAGTATCTGACATTGCACAGACTGGTTGGTCCAATTTCAACCAAATTTGGTATGCATATACTCCTTTACCAGTAAAAGATTAACAAAATATTTTTTTTAGGGTGGGGATGAATGGGGGGGGAATAGAATTTTGAACTCCTGCACACTAACGGCTGGACCGATTTTTACCAAAAATTCAGGGTGTGTGCGGGGACTGGCTGAGGTGTAAGGAGAAGTGTTTGGAGGGTGGACAGAGAGGAATAGTGGGGGGTATTAGGGGCGGACGGGGAGGGGTGGTGGGGGTTATTTTCACCAAAATTTCATAGTTGAATAAAAAATATAATGAGTGTTGCATTATCGTAAAGCTTATTGAATTGTCTTTCTTTAATATATCAAGTGCCGAGTGATTACAGCAATCTTGATACATTATTGCTTTCTTACTAAAAACGTTATTTCAATACAGATAAGTCTACATAGTTACAAGAAAATAACCCCAAACTTGGCAATATACATCACTGAAAATTCACTGTTTACGGCTGCAAAAAACAAGAGTTTTAGGTGTCGGAACATTTATCACTAAATAAAGTCACAATAGATTTGCCCTGCTGAGAAAGAGTGACAGGCTATAGCGGTGAGCACACAGTTGAGCTCAGATTTCACAAAAGATCAGATAGAAATGAGCCTGTGATCTCAGTCCTCATTGGTTCACTTTTTTTCAGCAGTTCCCCAGGTGTGAGCAGTAAAGTGAGCCTATGGTCAAAACAAGCAAGAAAGCAAAAAAAAAAAAAAAAAGGGATCACTAATAAAGAAAGAATATGTAAGTGTTAATGTTAATTATCCCCCAAAATATCCTTGCAGATGAATTGCTTCCTTATCTCTAGTTGCTCCTTTAAGCACCCATTTAGCTTTTAACGTCTAAAAGGTAAAACATGATTCACTCTTATAGCCAACAGACATCCAATCTGCTTTAGGGCATTGCTGGGAGTTGTAGCTGGATAACATCTGTATTGCTGCAGGTTTAACATTGACACTTTATTCCTCTGTTTACCCTTCAGGTGTTTAACATGTTTATCTTAGCAGAGAATTTGAGCATTTCATCTGCTAAAACCAGCACATGGCCGTTTCCTGATAACTTGCCTAAAATATGAATGTCAATGTTTATTTGCTTCATTGGGCTTTCTTAGTTATTAGTAGCAGAATCCTCCATGAATTCCCCTCAGTATGTGGAACCTGGTGAAAGGGGGAGAGAGTTACGTTGTGCAGACAAGAACAGACGGCTCTCCACCAGATTTAAGGGCTGATGCAATAAAAAGGAACGGACGGACGCGTCCGAAAAACCATTGCATGGCCTGTACCCAGCTTAAAAAAACAACATCTGATTGGTTTCTGCAAATTAATAGCACCGGCTAGTATCCAATACAAAGTAGAAAATGAATCAGATTGTGAGAATGTGCAAAAGACTTGTTTTTAGGGACTCCCCTTACAAAGATTGGCCATTTAAAGCCCAAGTTGGAGGCCCTTTAGTTATTGGGGCCCTGGGCAACCAGTTGAGAAACAAAAATGTGTGTGTGGATCTGTAATCCATTCATTTTTGATCAACAGACAATTTTTTTTCTTTTAAAAAGCAGCTAGAAAGGGTTAAACATATGTTGATCCCGTTTCGCTTTATTCCCATCTCTAAAAGGATTATTGAGGAGGAACAGTCAGTAATTCCCTAGGCTTCTGAAGTCCTCCCACTTGGTGGATACTGGTAATGTTTTCTGACCGCTCTGCCTTGTTTAGAGAGAAGTCATGGGCATGTCTGCCATTAGTGACTCGTTCTTACAAACGGGTAGAAGAGCTGGAAAAAAGGTCACTTTCTTCACAATAGAGATGTTATCACAGGACATAATAGATATTAGAAATTCTGTACAGACCTCACACTGCTTCCTCTCGCCTTAAACCTCTCTCTCTTGTAGCTCCCATCCTCTGGAATTCTATTCCCCTCTCTCTACGTCAAGAAACCTCAATTAGCAGGTTTAAATCTACCCTTACATCCTACCTATCTAGTAACCAGCACAGTATATGGTATCTATGTATCTATATATGATAAATCTACCCTTACATCCTACCTATCTGGTAACCAGCACAGTATATGGTATCTATGTATCTATATATGATAAATCTACCCTTACATCCTACCTATCTGGTAACCAGCACAGTATATGGTATCTATATATCTATATATGATAAATCTACCCTTACATCCTACCTATCTGGTAACCAGCACAGTATATGATATCTATATATCTATATATGATAAATCTTACCCTACAAAACAACCTTCCTATCCGGTAACCAGCACATTATTGATATCTATATATCTATATATGATAAATCTACCCTTACATCCTACCTATCGTTAACCAGCACAGTATATGGTATCTATATATCTATATATGATAAATCTACCCTTACATCCTACCTATCTGGTAACCAGCACAGTATATGATATCTATATATGATAAATCTACCCTTACATCCTACCTATCCGGTAACCAGCACAGTATATGGTATCTATATATCTATATATGATAAATCTACCCTTACATCCTACTTATCCGGTAACCAGCACAGTATATGATATCTATATATCTATATATGATAAATCTACCCTTACATCCTACCTATCCGGTAAGCAGCACAGTATATGGTATCTATATATCTATATATGATAAATCTACCCTTACATCCTACCTATCCGGTAAGCAGCACAGTATATGGTATCTATATATGATAAATCTACCCTTACATCCTACCTATCTGGTAACCGCACAGTAATGGTATCTATAATCTATATATATAAACACCCTTACATCCTACCTATCTGGTAACCAGCACGATATATGTATCTATATATGATAAATCTACCCTTACATCCTACCTATCTGGTAACCAGCAACAGTAAATGGTATCTATATATCTATATATGATAAATCTACCCTTACATCCTACCTATCTGTAACCAGCACAGTATATGTATCTATAATCTATATATGATAAATCTACCTTACATCCTACCTATCCGGTAACCAGCACAGTATATGGTATCTAATATCTATATATGAAATCTAAATACCCTTACATCCTACCTATCCGGTAACCACGCACAGTATAGGTATCTATATATCTATATTATAAATCTACCCTTACATCCTACCTATCCTGGTAACCAGCACAGTATATGGTATCTATATATCTATATATGATAATCTACTCCCTTACATCCTACCTATCCGGTAACCAGCACATATGTGTATCTATATATCTATATATGATAAATCTACCCTTACATCCTACCTATCCGGTAACCACACAGTATATGGTATCTATATATCTATATATGATAAATCTACCCTTACATCCTACCTATATCTGTAACCAGCACAGTATATGGTATCTATATATCTATATATGATAAATCTATCCTTACATCCTACCTATCCGGTAACCAGCACAGTATATGGTATCTATATATCTATATATGATAAATCTACCCTTACATCCTACCTATCCGGTAACCAGCACAGTATATGGTATCTATATATCTATATATGATAAATCTACCCTTACATCCTACCTATCTGGTAACCAGCACAGTATATGGTATCTATATATCTACATATGATAAATCTACCCTTACATCCCACCTATCTGGTAACCAGCACAGTATATGATATCTATATATCTATATATGATAAATCTACCCTTACATCCTACCTATCTGGTAACCAGCACAGTATATGGTATCTATATATCTATATATGATAATCTACTCCTTACATCCTACCTATCGGTAACCAGCCCTATATGGTTATCTAATATCTATATATGATAAATCTACCCTTACATCCTACCTATCCTGGTAACCACACAGTATATGGTATCTATATATCTATATATATAATCTACCTTACATCCTACCTATCTGTAACCAGCACAGTATATGGTATCTATATATCTATATATGATAAATCTACCCTTACATCCTACCTATCCGGTAACCAGCACAGTATATGGTATCTATATATCTATATATGATAAATCTACCCTTACATCCACCTATCCGTAACCACGCACAGTATATGTATCTTATATCTATATATGAAAATCTACCCTTACATCCTACCTATCCGGGTAACCAGCACATATATGGTATCTATATATCTATATATGATAAATCTACCCTTACATCCTACCTATCTGGTAACCAGCACAGTATATGGTATCTATATATCTATATATATAAATCTACCCTTACATCCTACCTATCGGTAACCAGCACAGTATATGGTATCTATATATCTATAATGATAAATCTACCCTTACATCCTACCTATCCGGTAACCAGCACAGTATATGTATCTATATCTATATATATAATCCTACCCTTACATCTTACCTATCTGGTAACCAGCACAGTATATGGTATCTATATATCTATATATGATAAATCTAGCCTTATATCCTACCTATCTGGTAACCAGCACAGTATTTGATTGTTTTATTTGCACTGCATACATCTCACTCCAGCACTTATACCCATTCCATTGTATCTGTATGTTACCCACCTAACTAGATTGTAAGCTCTACGGGGCAGGTCATTTATATATTTATGCACTGAACTATTTATGTATTTGTCCCGTGTGTGTAGTTTTTTGATTTTATTACTGTATCAGCATGCATCCCCAATTGGCCCTTTATAAATAACTATACATAACATACATATACATAGAAGATCCTGTCCTCTATGAAAAAAAAGTTTCCAAATCTGCCACCTCGGAGGCCCTGGATCAAACTTCCTGTATTGCAGAACAGAGTGAAGTGTACAAGAAAAGTGTTACACGATGGCGAATTTTGTTTTGAGAGGAAGGAAAACATTTAGAGATATCAGGACGACATCTGACTTGCCGGTCAGAAAGTGACTGGTTCTCCCCTACCAGTTAAATGGTTGGCCATTCCTGTAAAGCTACACCGGACTTGTTGAAAACACCCAGGACATATTTCTTCTCAGGGGATAAAAAGAACTAGAGAACACAAACGACCATATACACATTCTCTATCTAGTGTCTTGATTAAACGAACTCTACCGCCACCAGCGTCCACAGAAATATGTTCTGTTTATACATAACACTATAAGCAGCCACATCCTAAAGACGCAGGAGGATCTTCAAATATGGCTACGTGTATATCCACCAAATCACAAGAGACTCGACTCGTTGTTGAAAGATGGTGGCAGCTCCATGCCCCAAGGCATATACTGCGCTCACTCACAGATTTACTATTTGCAGTTATCCAATCAAAGTAGCGACTTCTAAAGGGAGGAAAAAACAACCCTTTTACATTAGAATACATCAGCATTTTTTTTCCCAACATACGACATTTCCCCCCAATGGCCACATGGTGTCAGCGACCAGCTTACAAGCAAACAGAGGCGATAGTAATGATGTTCTGAGTAGGAGCCATTAAAAAAGAATAATAATAAAAACCCAGAGCTGGTAACGATATTTAAAACTTTGGAAATTCAGGGGCCTTTGATTTTGTCCCGAGGCGACAGAAAGAGAGGATCGGCATCGTGCGTTGGTATGCGGTTACATGAGCCTTTCCCCCCCACCGTGAAAAACACCACCCCATTGGTTCCGTCCTGAAACTCTCGAACTTTCATTCACAAAGCTTATTTTAAGGCACCAGAGCAAAAAGGATAGCAGGCGGCCTAAAATAGTGGTGAGAACGGTGTGTCCTGTACGACCCAGTGACAGTGTTTAGGTTGTTGGTCACACAGGAACGGTATATATATTGCTACAGATATTATTGTAACGTTGGGGGGAGGAGCAGGTATTGAGGCTCATGGTGACGCTGTGGTTTATTCCTGAGATATTAAGCAGAACTTTCTAACTGGGGAAACAGGACAACCCATTTATGGCTCCCGGGGTATAAGCTCAAACGGGAGAGGAGGGATTTAAAGGGCAACACAACGTTCCGACTAATCCTTTTTTTCTTCTGCTGCAAAATAAAAGAATCCTAACAGAATATGGAGCCCAATGTGGTACTCACTCTTCCTGAATGCTCTGGCCCCTTCGGTTCATAGGCGCCATACTGTTCCGTCAGGGCATCTGGTCAACATCCCACGTTTGTCCCAAACTGCGGATCAGCGATTCCAAGGTCTGGGGTTGGGTACACCTAACAAGAACATAAATAACCGGTACTTAATAAACAAAAATGTGCAACAGAAATAACTGCAGCAAGGGGTTAAAAAACTAGAATAAAGGAATATGATTTGTTTTAAGGCCATAAAATAAAACACAGATTGCATGGTAGAAAGTACTTCCTGTTCGGCAATATCTCCTTCCTTTCCTGATCACTACAGTCAGCTAAAGCAACCGCAAGGATTATGGGAATACAATAGGCATCCATGCTTAACTTAGCCCTCCAGTCTAAAATAACCTTTCCCTAATTCACAGATACAAAAACTACAGGTTAAATGGACGTATCACTGTTTTATGTACTTCCCACTAAAGAGCTCTTGTGTGAAATCAGCAAAAAAAATAAAAACAAAAATAACTTTGACCACAGTCTCTAGCTATAAATCATGGAAATGGTGTTTTAGGAAGGATTAACCCTTAGAAATTATCCAAACATTACATGTTTTTACTACTATTATCCAAATGTCATAGATCTATTCTTCTAAATGGCACATAGTTCCATGTCTCACACCCCGTTCCTGTCAAGTTGACTGACACATGTTCCATGGCTCACGCCCACTTCCGGCCCTGTAACAATGGCACACCTTTACATGGCTCACACCCCTTCCCTGCCCCATATCAATGGCATGTTACGTGGCTCACACCGCCCTTTCTGCATCAATTGCACGGTTTCTGTGCTCCACACACCCTCTGCCCGTATCAATGGTAACACACTACTTGGCTCCCCATACACTGTACATTATGTGGCTCACACCCCCATCCTGTCTCATATAACTGGCACACTTTATGTGGCTCACCGGTCTTGTATACTGGCAACCTTGTGCGGCTCACGCCCTTCCTGTCCGTATAACTGGCACACGTTTATGTGGCTCACATCCCCTTCCTGTCCTGTATCACTGGTTGGCAGGTTACAAGGGCTCAAACATTCCCTCCTGTAACACTGGAACACGTTACTTGGCTAACATTCCCTTACCTGTCCCATATAATTGACAGTTACGTGGCTCACACACACCCTTGCCACGCCATGCACATTAACTTGGCTCACATTCCCTCCCACATGACGGGGCACAATTGCGGTGCTCACACACTCTCCTGCCGTATCAGCTGGTACACAATTACTTGGCTCACATTCTATCCTGTATCACTGGCACGTAAAGTGGCTCACTCATCCTTAACACCCGTATCACACTTTAAATGCTCACACCCCTCTTTCTGCCCCATATCCATGGCATGTTTCCAATGGCTCACACCATCCTTCTGCATCAATTGCCAACGCGTTGTGCTCACACCCTTCTGTCTCGTATAACTGGCACACTTATTGGCTCACATCCCCTTCCTATCCGTATAACTGGCACAACTATGTGCTCACATCTCCCTTCCTGTCTTGTAAACTGGCACACTTTATGTCCCAAATCCCATCCCGTCTGTATCACTGGGTACGGTTCCGTGGCTCACATTCTCAACATTATCACTGGCAGGTTAATTGGCTAATATTCCCCCAGTCCCATATAATGGATTGTTTATGTGCTCACATCACCCTTCACGCCCGACTCACTGGTACATGTTACTTGTCTCAACATTCTCTCCATACCCTGACATGTTCGTGGCTCACACACCCTTCACGCCGTATCACGGTACATTTTACTATGTGCTCACATTCCGCTTCACCATTCGCCTGTACATGTTCCGGGTCTGCACACCCTCACAACGCCCTTATCACTGGTAAATGTTACTTGGCATCCATCTCTCCCATATCCCTGACATGTTACGGGTCTCACACACACCTTCAACGCCCAGTTCACTGGTACATGTTACTTGGCTCACATTCTCTCCCATATCCCCGAACATTACGTGGCTCACACACCCTTCACGCCCGTTCATTGGTACATGTATTACTCTTGGCTCACATTCTTCTTCCATTCCCCCCCCCCCCCCCTTCCGCTTCCTCCTATCTCTTCTATCCCTATGTATCCCCTTCCTCCTCCTCCGTATTCGGTCCTTATCCTCCCTTCACGTACCGTAGCCACTGTACAGTACTTCCCCATTGCCTCCATATCCCTGACTGTCCCTTGTCGGCCTTCCCCCCTATCTCACGCCCTTCTCCTGTATGTACGGGTCCCTATCCCTGTTCCCGACATGTTACGGGATCCACACACCCTCACGCCAGTATCACTGAGCATGTTACAATTGTCACTTCTCTCCGGCATCTACATTTCGGTCTCACACATTCAGCCCGTTCTTGTACATGCCGCTATTTACTACCTGACATTTACGTGGGCTCACACACCTTCACGCCCGTTATCACTGGTACAGGTTACTTGGCTCACATTTCTCCCCATATACCTAGCATGTGACTGTCTCACACACCTACACGCCCGTATCACTGTACATGGTTACTGGATCACATTCTCTCCCAAATCGAAGGTACCGTGGCTCACCACACCCTTCACCCCGCTATCAATGGTAAGTTACTTGGCTCACATCTCTCCCATAATCCCTAGCATGTTACGTGTCTCACACACCCTTCACGCCCTATCACTGGTACTGTTACTTTGGCTCACATTTCTTCCCATATCCCGACATGTTCGGTGGCTCAAACACCTTCACGCCCAATCACTGGTAATGGTTACTGCTCACATTCTCTCCACATCCCTGGGCATGCTACGTTGTCTCACAGCCCTTCACGCCTGTAACTAGTACATGTACTTGGCTCAACATTCTCTCCCATATCCTGGCATGCTACGTGGCTCCACACACCCAACTTCCGCACCCATATCACACAAAGAAACAGACCCAAAGGAACTATTGAGAGGTATTTAATAATACTGTCAAAATGGAAGTTTCCTGTCCATTTTACTTCCCATGCAGATCCAGCTCTGCCCGTCGCAACACAGAAAGGGGACCACTGCCAGCAGTCTGGCTAGAATTGCTGGGATTGGAGTTAGTTTGTAGGGAACAGCTGTATACCACAGCTGGGAATCTGGTAAAAAGGCACGTGTCTAGAATAGATACAATGCCTACGCTACAAAATCCTTGCGGTCCTCAGTGTTGAACTACAGCTAGAACAGCATCTGGCTGTTAAATACCATGCTGTTGCCGGATATACAATGTTTCGGTAATATGTCTAAACACTAGAAGCGGCCACTACTGAACTACAATCCCACACCTTGAGTAGCTGCCATCATTGCACTAGTTCTGGGTGTGATTGAAAGCGTGGCCACTCCGTTTACTCAGGTACAATCCCACAGGGGGATGCTGGGAGGGACAGAACCATTTCATGTAATATCTCTTGCACCAATTTCGCCATAACTACAGCAATCTCTAATACCTGACGGCCTGGGAAAGGAAGTTGCAGCTGGTGGATGCCCATGTCTTGCTCCGGTGTGAGCCGTGAACATGGCGGTGTCATTAGGGCAGGAAAGGGATTTACTCCGACTGCACATGGGTTCCAGAAGGGTCACACAAAATCCAAAGGGGACTGGTTGCTGTTCATGACATTGAATCTAAAGACAGGAAAAACCACAAGGGCCGTTCAGTACGTTGCAAAGACAATGAATAAATACAAATACAAGCATCCTGGATGCCATAAGGTACAAGGGGTGGGTTGTCAAAGCAAACTCGCTGCAGTATCAAGGTCACATGCAAGGCTTATATCAGGCATAGCCCTTGCGTAGATACACCATGTGTCATCCTCTTATTTCAAATATGACCATGGACAAATAACAAAATGCTGACCAAGTCGACAGGAACAGTCTCCAAGTTGAAGGTCCCACTATCAGGGAATCCTATATAATAAAACCCTTACTGCGTGCGTCCGTGCCGCTGTGTGTGTGTGTCACTGCAGTTCCTAAGATTCACACACTGAGAAGGAGAAAACACAGGAACACGAAAGGAGCAGGACACAGTCAATTACACAGAGAAGGGACACACGACCGCAGGTAGGTTTGCTTAGGACCACTTGAAGAACACTTTGGCCTTTTGACCGAGGAGGGTATTTCCTGGCTTTGGGACCAGTTGGGACTGCTGGACTTGGGACACTCAAAAGGGGACTCTGGAACACAAAGGGGGACTCGGACTTGGACACTAGAGGGACGGGCTTGGGACACTAAGGTGGGCCACTCTGGGCTTAAATCCGCCATTAACTGTAACAGCTTAATGTCGGTCTTGTTAGTTATAATATTATTATTAGGGTGGATGTGTGTCAGATGGTAAAGCATAAAAAGACAAATAAAACGAAACACACAAAGTTCGATTGGTTCACAATAATAAAAGTCGAAAAGATCCGGTTATCTGACCAAACTTGTTTAATTTAATATGTGTCAGGGGTGCTTACATCTCTATGTTACTTGTTAGTTGGGGGGGTTCCATCTGGTGCTTATCATTTAAACTACACCGAAACAGCCACCATGCTCTAAGATGGGCTTGTCAAATTTCACTAATGCAGAGTAAATCTCAACTCCATAAGAACAGTCACACTCGCTCTTATCGTCGCTGCATCGCAGACTAAAAAGGGTGCCCGCATGACATCATATATGGCTTCATTACAGCTCACAGCAGGACTCCCTTCCAGACATACTACTGGCAATACTCTTGATTCAGCAAAAGCCCATAAGAAAAAAAGTGAAAGCATATAAAAAAAATGACAAGCACTAGAGGCCTTCGCTCTCCGCAGGTTCCTCTAAATTTGGAAAACGGTCCTCCAAAATGGATTATTCCGTGAGTAAAAACATGTAAAAAACATGCACGAGATTCCGTGGAGCAATTCTCGCCGTGATTCTTATTCGGAAATTATTAACCCATCTCAAGTATTGAGAAAAAAAAAAAAAAAAAAGTATCTGTTATAGTTACTGAGCTGAAACGTCGCATGTATAAAACGTATCTGATTTCGACTTCCCCTGCGCTGATTTACTGCTTGCAACTTACTGCCCATTTCAGTCATTAATCATTAAGGCCCCGCCGTTTGGCAGCGATGATTATTTACCAAACATAGCACAATAGCTTGGGACTGAATACTGGGGGGGGGGGGATGTTGGGGAGGAAGCCAGGGGAATCTTCTCGTCTTTGGGAAAAAGAGAAAGTGAAAAGTTTATTTTTCTTGCAACATGCAGACTATTTTCATGCAGGGCTGGGTTGTGGGGTAATGACTGTGGTAGATGGAGCCGCCTGCTTACACCGAGAAACAAGGCGCAGAAGGGAACAGTTGTAACACAAGTAATTAGGTAATGCCCCTCTAATCCTTCACTTCAGTGGCTATTTAGAATGGCTTTCTGATCATAGGTGCACAAACCAATTGCATGCACACGTGATCTAGTAATGGATCGGACACACTGCAAAGGATCGTATGGTGGGAGATGGGAAAAACAACCCTGGATAGGCTGCTCATCGCATATGCAAAAGCTATATTCTGCCCATTAAACAACTGCCAACTCATAAAGTGCTGTAACCGAGCAGCAGGCCCTATGGACACTGCAGCTTCGTTCTACAATTTTCTTGGCTTTTCCTTTGTAAAACTTGAACAGGGAAATGTAATAAAGTTCGTATCTGATTTAAAAAATGGTGCTAATTATGTTAGCTGTCAAATTGTTAAATAAGATCTGATTGGTAGGGGGAAAATTGCATCCGATTTTTAATGATACGAAAATTTATGTACATCTCCCTATAGGTTTTAGCAAGCATTCTTTATATAGCCAGGAACAGTCTTCGGGCCTTTCTGGGGCCACAGCATAGCTAGGGAAAGGCCCCAGATCCATTATTAATACACTGTCCAAGGCCATTGCATTCCCTGTACAACTATACGACCTACTATGGATAGTCCCCGCCAATTCAACTGTCAGCATTTATGTGAGCAGTCCGTACAAGCCGATTGTTCTTTTGGCTTTCAATCTCTCTGCTGCTTAGACTGGTTGCCATAGGTCTCCTCTCACCTTGTTAAGTCTACGGGAAATCCAGTGTCTTCCCATTATTTATTGCTTATAATTTATCAACTTTCTATATTATTAAAAAACTTGATAGACTTGACTGACAAGTCCTGCTAAGTGAAACAACAAGACAAGGAGTGGACAATCTCTTTATGTGGCTAAACTTAAAACTGCATCATCTTCGGTTTTATGCCACTAGGAATGCTGTTGTATTCATCTATCTTGAAGATGCTTTTTAAGCACGCAGTAAATCCACCCTGGCCCTAACAGCCCTTACGCTAGTTGGCTATAACAACATGGAACATTTGCCACTATAATTGCATTTGTTTCAGGAAATGATATTACTCCACTGTTACGCATTACTAAACCTGCCCTTCCCCAGATGCTTTGCTGTACTCAACAACCATAACGACAGATTTTCCCAGCCCTGTCGCCTTCCCTCTAAACGCACACAACTCTGAAAGCATGTGAGCTGACCTGGGGCCAGTGTTTGACAGAGCACTGATTATTATTATCGCATTATCAGCCCTTTGCATACGTCATCTACTACCCAGTAACTCTAACATTCGACCTAAACCCCCAACCTTCTTAACAATTTGTTAAACAGTAAATGGTATGATCGAAGAACCGTAAAGAGACTTCCCCCGTGTGCCAGGCATCATGTCGCGTGTGTGTTTAGGGATCCATCTTGACCCGCGAAGGGAGTATTAATAGGCCCCGGAACACCGGATATCTGACTGTTGGAAATTAGCGGATATGGACGATTGGTCCCTTATTTAAATATTGCAGGGATCGAACCTGTATTAAGACATATTGTCCCACACGCATCATTACAAAAATAACAGTTTGCGTCAGATCAGGGAGAGACCCCTGTGCCCCTCTGGATAAACTGAAACCTTGGGAAGACCCCCCTGTGGCCCCTCTGGATAACTTGAAAACTCTGGGAAAGCCCCCTGTGCCCCTCTGGATCAAGGAAACCTTGGGGAGAGAACCCCATGGGTCGTTGACTGAAACCTTGGGAGAGACCCCCGTTGCCCCCCAGGTCGCGATGAAAACCTTGTGCGATACTCCCCCTGTGCCCCACTGGTTCTCTGAAACCTTGAGAGAACCCCTGGTTGCCTCTAGATCACTGCAACTTGGGAAGCCCCCCGTGCCCACTTTGGATCACTAAACCTTTGGAAGAACCACCCTGTTTCCCTTCTGATACGTGAAACCTGTGGAAAAGCCCCCCTCCGTGCCCCTCTGGATGACTGACACTGTATATCCTTTGGTGGATATCTATGGTCAAATTTATGAGCTGCTTAGGTATATAACCTCGATGTGGACGCAGTTAGACAATCAGAGTAGTTGCGAATTCCTTTTCCCATGGATTCAAAGGATAAACCAGGATAATAGGAACATGAACATTCCCCCCTTTCCCTCTGCCGAACCCAACCATGTGTAAAGACCATGTCCACCACTCAACTCCAAAAATTTAACGTTACCAAGGGAGATATACGTTTACACCGAAATGCTGCACATATCCTTTAATTTCTCATGGATAGTTACATCACAGCAATAACTAAATGCTATCCCCCAGCTATGCTCTCTCTGAACGTGCAAGCTCTAATATGAGCGTAAAAAGTTGGAGAAGAGGCAGACAGAAACCTTTGTGAGGCAGAGGGGAAACAGAACCATTTTTGGTGTATTCAGGCCGTGGTTTGTGATTGGAATCAATGCTGAATCAATGCTATGATGGGTCCCTCTTCCTGCTTCATCTACAGTTGTTTCTGGAGGAAGCTTGCTTATCATAAGAAAATAAAAGGGACACAGCAGGGCGGGCCTCCTGGTTCTGGCCCCTTGCTGCCGGTAGTTACACCTCTGATAACAAGTTGTCCTACAACCTGTCAGCATCCCCAACCTTCCCACAGTCAACTTTATAAAAAGGCCGCAACAAAGGCTGGTTGAAGGAGAAGCGAGAGAAGCGTTTGATAAAATCCTTTCCCAGGCATTGAATGAACATTTTTGGGCACTGGATGAAACCAAGTTTCCATAAAACAATTTCATTCAAGAGCCCAAACTATGAATGATGAAATGTAAGGGAATCCTCCCCTTTACTATAATCCACCCCAAACAGTCATTCTGTGAGCCTCGTTAGCGGGACAGGTTTAGTACCCCTAGGTTCACTCGTACTAAATTAGCTGCCATCTGAAAGAAATTATTTTAAAACAACACCAGTCCCGGCTTTCGAGTAGGATAAGAGATTCTTATTACAGCCTCAAGGCCAAGGCTCTCTATAAATTTGGGCCCTGGCAGGGGAACAGGACAAAGGTTATAAAACCTACCAGGAGAGAAATGCAGAGGCATCTAGATACAGAGACGAGCCATAAGAACCATAACAATATCTGTTATTCAGCCGTTTTGAAAGGAACAGGGAACATAATAATAATGAAAACGTACCACACTTGATTCCCATTTACAATACTGTTAAGTCGGCCACCCCCAACCCCCCCCCCCCAGGCGTTTCGACACTGCTCCCGTTCTTGTAGAGGTGCAGGTTACCAGGTCCGTCTCATAGGGAGGACCTGTTATCGGTTGGCGGTTCGGCACCCCGAATCCAGACAGCTGAGCTCTTCTCCAATTTGGCAATCACTGGTCAAGCTGGTCAAAGTCATCTGAAACTAAAGTAAAAAAGGAGAATGTTAAGGAATTGGGTAACCAGCGTTTTTACGGAAAAAAATACCATTAGTATGGACTAGCAGACTGATGAGACCCACATCTACCCATAGCAAGGCATACTTTATTGAGGCTTATGGTAGAGGTAGACCTCCTTACACTGTAGGTCTTGGTAAAAGACTTGCTGGCCACCCAGTGTTTACACACCTATAGCCGTCCTAATCCAATAAGATCTAGACCCCACAATAAAAAACCTATCACAGCCCACCATTGATGTTCCCATAATAGCCAACTTCTACTGGGCGGTGTTCCACAAGGAGAAGTACACATGCCTAGGAGGGAGGGTAACCGTGGCTTTAACAGCCCAAATAACCTAAGAGTCCCGGCTTCTTTAAGGATCAGGCAGTAAGGTCAGGCACCCTGGGTATCATCACAAGGTCTGAGAAGGCAGCCAATCACGACGCGGCTTGCGGAACGTTCAGAACGGCGTGAGGATAGAGGAAGGTTTAAGTAAGATATGGGGAAGTTTCTGCAACATAAGATAATGGAGCATGCCCATACACAATTAAAAGGGGTTTAAATGCTAGGGGGAGGGAGTAGACCAAACGGAGGGCTGCCTTAAGAGGAAGTGCCACAAACCTCTCAGCAGAGAAGCCTCAGAGGCAGAAACAATTTCCCCATCTGTCTAGGCTCCTGGTGGCAGTTTTTCTGGACTTTGGAGGACCATTGCGGGCAAAACTTTGGAATGGGGGTATGTAAGTTAGGTTTTTCTACAACTACACGTGGGACCAGTAGTGGGTTAAATTTTAATTTTGGGGGTGTGGACATGCCCTTTAAGACACAACAGCTCCCTTCAGATCTGAAGAAGAATAATGTCCTATAACCCATTTCCGATTTTCTCTACAAGGAGAACCAAAGTCGTATAAATAAGTTGGGTTCATCCTTGTGTAATGTTAATGGCCATTGATATTATATTAGTGAGTTAACAGGGGGCTGCGTCAAGTATAGAAGGAGCATTTGTGTCCTGTACATTGGCTTCATTGCAACGTCACCCACAGGACTGCTCCTATATCCCAGCCTCTGCCATCGATGAGGCAATTGAGCCTCCCATTACTCTGCTGTGTATCTGCAAAGCCCCTTTAGTGCTCTATGAGTCTATACATATCCACAGAAATGGCAAAGGCAGGAGCAGTGAAGGTTTCTTGTATTTAATACAGATTATTACTAGAACACTGGACATAATGGAACTGTTAACAATGACATCGCTAACTAGGGATATTTATGCAATATAAAATGGTCACTGCAAAGATTTCTGGGAATTTGAGGACACCATCCGAGGGTCGAGTGGGGAGCTTTCTCCGTGAACAGAAGGCATAACTGCAACGCGCCCTGGCCAACTAACGTAAGAAAGCTCAGTTTCCCACCATTAGCAAAAACAAAACGATGGGTCTGGTGTGCCAGTCAGTTCAAAGGGCTTTTTTTTGTGTTCTCGCCAGCTCGTGTTTTATTGGAACCACTTAAAATGGAGCAAAAGTGATTTTTTTTTTTTTTCGACACCGCAAGATTTGCATAAATATTACAGTAAAGAGAAAGCCAAGTGAAAGGGGACGAAAGACCCATCACTAATCGGCAGACTGTTACAACACACACACCACTGGTGTTCAACTGCAGGACACTTGGGAAATCACATAAAGGACCATATCCAATCACTGGCATGTTATTAGCAACTGTTTTACTTTCAGACAAAGGAGTTAACATAAAATATAAGTTGGGAAAGTTAGACCGAGGAAATGAATATTTATGAGTAAGAGAGAGGGGGGCACCTTCAGAATTAAAGGACAACTCCACCTCATAAGAACATCTTTTTAGAAAGAATGGCCTCTTTAAAATATATTGAATATTCATAGTTTGTCCCTATGAATTCATTACTGTAGGCCTGCTATGCTTCTGGAGTGGCTCATGGAAACTGAGCAATTTAGAAACCTGTACTGAGCCTGGCCATGCTCAGAAGAGTCAGACAGGGATTAACATTCAGTCATTGGCTGTGATAGTAAACTGTCAGTTTGGATTCTGACAGTTGACAACTGGAAGAACCAGAAGCAGAAACAGGGGAAACGGACATTGTTTCGGATTTCAGGTTGACTTACACCCTTTTCAGTTTCAAACTATTACCGGTTTAGTGTTTGGGGGGTGATTTACGACTTAATGTAAGTTTTCATTTTGGGGTGGACTTGCCCTTTAACTAAATAAGAACATAACCCAATTATGTCCTTTCGACCAGTCATACAACACAACATTACACAGTCCAACAAAACATAAATAACTGATACGTGGCCCAACACCGCTCATATATGTGAACGATCAAAGTCAGCTAATTAACTGGGCCCTATCAGGTGGCATCCATAAGCGAGTTGTGTTGTGATTGGTCACTACTGGACTGACCAATCAAATCACTCTGTTTCAATCAAGGCAAACTAGTTAAACCCGGCGTTAGCTTTTGATTGGAAATACCGTAACAAGTCAAAAAAAAAAACTCAGTCGCTTCCAAACATTTTGCCCAACATTTCGGATTAATTGCCAAAAGAGTCAGTCAACCAGGTCCGTACATGTCTAAACCAGAATGTATCCAGTTACACTGAGATCCTGGACCAGATCCTGGACTCTCTATTTTAAAATTGTACACATACACAATGAGGTTTAAATAACTACCCACAGAATACGGCCAAATACAGAAACACAACTTTAACTTGTAATTATCAGTTCATTTTCAGGTTCAACCTCAGAGATTGTGTTCCTTCCCATCTTTCCCCACGCGGCTGTAACAACACTTAGACATTGTTTGCGTCCTGTCACAGCTGGGGCCCATGTGCCCTCTAGGGGATCTATTCTCAAACACAGGATTTCAGTGGGACCTTCTACCAGACAAAGCCGTTATGCACCAGGGATGCCAGAACTTGTTTTGGTATAAATTACAGAGGAATGATTAGATTCTTTCTTTTCTTACTGATGGTAATTTACATTCTAAAAAAAGGCAAAGTTTGCCTATACAAATTGTTTTCCTGTAAGTAAATGAAAGGCTTGGGAATTTCTAAATATAAACCAGCAACCTTTATTATTTAAAAGATGGCTAGTAATGCTGGCCATTGTAACCGATCGATATTAGTGTGGGTAGGACGTTAAATTGATCTTATTAGATACTGGGATAGATTTGATCCTTTAATTAATGTTTAATCAAAAAGTGGCCCATCAATTTACCTCCCTACATTCCCAGTGCTCGCCCATTCACGATTGAACTTCATAATACGATCTGGGTGGAGGTTGTCCAAGGTCAGTTTATAGTGTATGGCCAGATATATCTGCATCGGACTTAAATCACAAACCGATAGGTCCAGGAGGTTGTTGAACACTGCAAGGTACGTTTATTGTGTATGTCTGCATGAAGTTACGGTTTTGCGGACTGATCAATTATATGCAAAATACACCGAGTTAACATTCCTAATTTAGGAAATTTGGTTTTTAATGCATTCCATCACTATAAATATCAATTCTACACAGTTAAAGGATAGGTTCCCTCAACAAGTTATTCATTGAAGAAACGTAAGAAAAGGAGCTGTTTTTACCTCTTGTTCTTCAATTAATCTACTGGAGACAGGAACGAAGACTGTAAAACCGCGAGCTCACTCCTCCTCCACAGGGTCCCGACTGCTTCCAGGGGATAAACGTATGCTATAGCTTCCCTGCAGTATGTGTGGGAGCCTCCAGACGATAAGAGGGATTGCGCTCGTGGGTAAGTTTACATGCTTGGTTCCAGGCTCGTTACATTAATCGATGACAGGAGCTATGTTTATCGACATTTTTTCTTCAATTAAACGACCTATCCTTTAAATTACAACTGCCCCACAATGTAGAACCATTCATATCGATTGTCTGAAATGCAAGATACCTCCATTCCGATTTTAGCATTTTAACCACTGGCAAAGATTAGGACTTTCTGTGGGAACTGAACTACACTAGGATGGATCCTGATCTTGGACTGAACTCCCAGTAATCCTCAGTAAATCAAGCCTATAGGTACACTGCAACTTGCAAGGCTTGAGTGTAAAACCCACACTAACCCCGTTATTAAACCTGTAGAGTGAGATTAAAGTTTGTATTTTTAAAATTCGGTCAATCGGACCAAATTGACGATCAGTGGTGATTATTTGGACATGGCAGACCGAATGAATGTTTTGGAAATGACGGTCATTTTTCCCCGATTGTGCAGTCTGTAATAGAATGGGCCAAAATTAGTTGCATCGAAATATCGCCTCTGGTCAATCATGGGACCTGGTACCAAAGTGTTCCTTGTGTACCTAAGGGTTAATATTGTATCTCCCTCCCGTATGAGGCTTAAAATACAATGTGCTATGATCATGTTGCCTTAGTAATATTAGAATACTGTGTGTTTGCGGTATATCCTCTTTTTCCAGTACAATAATAGCTAGCGGCGTTGTACTTGGGTCAACTTCCCAAACCTAATTTCGTAAACAATAAGAGCTACTGTTACCCCAGGGTAACGGATCGCAAGAAGGATCAAAAACATCTCAACTGCAGTTCTTGTTTGGAAGTTTTCAAAGAGAAACCATCTGTTTTCCATTTTTTTTTTATTTGGGGCAGTTAAAATGATGGTGGTTTTTTGTGTCCAGCTAAAGATCATCATGGCAATAAACGAATGAGTCAGCCTTTCATGTTCCAAACTAGCGTTGGGCTTATTTCTTAATTTGGAGCTTTAAAGTAGGGATTTTAAAGTCATGCCTTTACATAGCTAGCTGAAGTGGACACATCCAACCCAGAGTCATGGTACAGCCGACACGCAGCCAATAGATGCTAGAATAAAAGTATACAGCCAATTACATAAAGATTCCTGTCTTCATGTTCAACTTGTTATAAAGCCCCACCAATGAGTCCCAGATTTACAATATTGTTATAGATCATGTAGTGCATGGGCCTTGACCCCTAACCATCTAAATAACCTCTTCTTGCCCTGTGACTTCCTTCATAAACCCAGTTCTGAAAAGCTCCTTTAAACTGGATGCCACTGGATTTACTTCTCCTTAAGGTCTGTTTGCTATGATAGATTTATATAACCATCATTCTCCTGTAGTTGGTACTAGGCTTAAAAAAGAAGTGCACTAAGATACATGTAGAGTTACAATGTAAAACAATCAAACCAGGGTATAACGCAATCTAAATGGGATGTTCCACCCTTAGGGCTAGGTCACACTTTGCAGCAACAATTTCCAATGCGCATCAGTATCCGTTTTGATTACGCAGGCGATCGCCTTTCCGCAATCACATGCGTAGGGAGAATGGTCAAAGAAACCGCGTGACACGCACCAGAATCTTGCATGATTGCGTGCAAGGCAGTGTGGCCTCAGCCTCAAACAAAAAAAAAAAAAACTGTTGACTTGTCAGTTTATCTGCCTGCAACCATAACTGCTATTTTTACCAGTTTATTACGTGCATTTGTAACCAATACCAATGATAATTTCTATTCCTTTATTAAGGTATCTGCCTCATCTCTCTGCTCAATGAGCTTTTATATAAGCTTGAACATGTGCAAGAAGCAGAGGAACAGCAGTCAATCATTGTTTGTGAACTATTAGCTGTGCTATTGCTCTGCACACACACGCCAGAATGTGGACAATAATGATCCTATAATATCTGGTTGTAATTCAGGTAATGAAGTGCAAAATAATCCAGTTGGGGTTGGGGGCAGGTAACGGTACAATTGACCATTTTTTTTTTTATATTAAGGTAAGACATTCTCTTTAGTAGTTTCACAATCTGTATATCCTCATAAAACACACTGACCTGATTTTCCAGTCTCAATTTAATCTCCTCTTGAGCAGACTGCACTGACCGATCTGTTCAGCTTTTCCATCTGACTTTGACATCGTCCAGACTCAGAGTGGGTTTGATCCCCTTCTCGTCCTTGTCTACAGGTAACGTAAGAGCTGGTGGTCTTTGATCTTTCTTTTTTGTCAATATCAGGCTCCATTTTGACATCCTGCGGACCCAAGCTTGGCTGTTGGCCGTACCAGTTTTTTTCTTTTCATGATCTAGAGTTAACGTACTAATGCTGATGGGCTCCCTCTTGGAGAAGCCGATGTAAATCTTGGCCTTTCGGTCAGTGAGCTGTGGGATGAAGGACACGTCCCACTCATTGAGCTCCACAGCTTGTTTTTGTGACAACCGGCAATTTAACGGTCCCTGCAATTCTGTCCCACATCTCGCAACTGCTGCTCCGCTGTGGAAGCCAAAAGCTGCACAAGTTTGTACTAAGGTGGTGAGAGATGGTTAATTCGCTCTCCTGGTTCTCTCATTGGTGTGTTTCCTTGGGTCCAATTTTACGGGCTGAATGTTTTAAGACGACTGGGTGAGTTCTGTGGGTTCAGCTACGCAAAACTGGTGACATAGTGGAATATCCAACAGGGTGTGGGGGTCCTTCATTAACCCCCTGTACAGTGTTCATTTGGGGGATTGGAAAGAGCCTGCTGTTTGTGGGACATACATTAATTGGTCATGCCTGGTGATGTAGCTGAAAACCCTACGGGTAGAAGGTCCTTCATTCACCCAAAGGCTGGAGTTCATGGCATGTTGGGAAAAAGGTCTGTTGTTGTTGCAGCCATTGTTTGGGATTGCCTACGTGGGAGTGCATTGTAGGCATGGGGGGAAAAAGGATTACCTTATGCCCTGGACCGTGAAACCAATCCTGGGCTTGCCCTTGGCCTCGGAGACATGACTGCGGAGGGCTTATTCCTGGACTGCTCATCGGGAATTGTGAGGTTTAAATTGTTACTTTTTTTGGGTCCAGCCTGCCCCATACTTAGGCACATTGGCTCCAATTTTGACTTCCAGAGAAAATCCAAAGTTTGCTTGGCTGGTGTTTGGAAACTAGAGACGTTATGAAGGCCGGAGAGTGGGCTGCTGGTTTACACTGGGGTCAACATGCTACCGCTGGACCGAGGGAGGTGGTAGAAGAGAAGGACATGCCTTGAGCCATGGAGATGGCGGGGTAAACCGAAGGGCTGAGGCGTGGTAGTGACATTCCTGAGTTTAGGGTTTTCTTGAGTACAAAGAGAGCTTTGTCCCTATGTGAGCAGGAACAAAAAGATAACCAAAGTCAGAACAACATCAACTGGAAAACCCCCAGGACACGGCCCACTCGTAGAATTAAACACAGACCCAGTAAAAGGACACCAACAGGTATTCAAGGTTCCGTACACACGTGTGGATTGTGCGACCAGCGGTCGCACGATGTGTAGGACCGAACGTTTCGGACGATATCAGCCCATGGTAGGAACTTATACGGGCGAAACGGAGTTAGTTCGTTGGACCGACTGACCTGGTGGTAATCCCCAAACAACAACCGTTTTCCGGCCAATAAGTGCCTACACATGGCCGATTATCGGACCCTGGACTGGTATTTTGGTTGGGGTATCAATGGTGAGCGGTCTTTCATTTCAGCTAACACGTTAACAGATCCATATACTTGTCTGTATCTTTTATTATTATTGTCCAAGCTAGTGGGCCATACAATCAGGGTTGTACGGTCCAGGTATCATACGATCACTGCCTGGTGTATGGTTGATGGCCAATTGATCTAAGATTCTTTCCTATGACGTAGGTTGAAAACTTTTTTTTCCTACATTTCTGCTACATTGTTATAAAGGGGCTAGACTAGTAAAGGTTCACTATTGAGTAACAGGTGGACTTCTACACGTCTAAAACACTCATGTGTACAATGAGAATCTTCACAATATGTGTACACGATTTCATTGGACGCACTCCCCAGATCAATAACAAATTAAATAAGAGGTGCAGACATTTACCTGTTCTTTCATTTGCAGCACTAATTAGATGTTTACCTTCTACCTGGTCTACTACAGTAAAGGGCATGTCCACCCTTAAAATAAAAAACAACTGATTATATATATATAGCCCCAACTGATATATTCAGCTCATTGAGATAATTTTTTTAACCAGATATTTCAGGATTATTATGGTCTCCTTTTGGGCAGAGTAAGCTGACTCCTCCCTTCACGCAGTCTACCAAGGCTGTGACTGTCAAAGTCAATAACCAATGATTAATTGCCGATTCTCCTGCTGCCTCCTCTGCACATGCTCAAGCTTATAAAAAGCTCATTAAGCAGAGGAAGGGGGCAGATACCTTATAAATAGAATAAAAAATAAACTGGTGAATATAGCAGTTGGGGTTGCAGGCAAGAACAGACAAGTTAAAATAGCCCCATTGTTTACTAAACTCATAATTAAAACTTTATCGGTTATCTGAAACTTTTTATCCACGAGCAGCCTCAACAATTCCTGCACAATGGAATCCCCTCGAAGGGGTCAACTAACAAAGGAAAATAAGGCAACACATGGACTAATATTTAGGGTTTAGGATCACTGAGAAATGTGAAACCCAAGGCCTAAAATCCCAGACGGTGGCAGAAAGAGCTAAAAATATCGGGCGATGTAGTGGGGCATTTTTTTGGATACGAAACTCTAAAACGGGGGTGAAAGAGGCCTTGGCACCTAAAAAGAAATTGAATCGGATGAAAAACCCCTCAATAAATTGCAGATTTTCTCTCCTCTGTCCAATGAAAGGTTCCTCCCTGTACTTTCCATGATACGTCTGCCACACCCAATATTCCATCTCTGGAACCCATTTAATAAAGACAGTCAGAAAGAAAACTATTATACCACAGTGCACCATATTGAAATTGGGAGTGACGCTTTTGCAGTTAACTAAAGCCCTCGAGAACGAACAAGACCAAAGGATAAGGACAGAACACCAAGTGGGATTATGGGTTTCGGTGAATGGATCTCAACATCAACAGACACCTAATTTAAAGGCCGAAGATCGATTGTTCTGTTCCACAAAGCCCACCCTGGCTCTGGCCCAGAGAAATGATAGGGAAGATTACCTTTCAATGATATGAATTCCCTTCACAAAGGGCTGCTGTCCGGGCTCGGCGGTAGCACAGTTTGCACTTGGTGTTTGCGCTCAGCTCAGTCCCATCACTCAGAGTGACTTGTACGATGGATCTACAGCCGTTCCTCGGTCAATCACTGCAGGAACAAACCAACAATCATAAAAATACAAAATACTGTGGGTGGGAATGTTAAAATCTGGGCCACACCATTCTTCATTCTCAAAGAAAGGTGGACCAGACAAAAAAAGCGAGCCATACCTTGCTTAAAGGGCTGTCCACCCAAAACTGAATTCTCCCCACTACTGGCCACCTGTGAGTGGTTTAAAAATCCTCACCCCTCTGCTGCAAATGGTTCTCCTGTAATGTCTGTCCGAAGTTCCAGAAAGTGAAGAGTAGGAGCCTGACTGGGGGAAAACGTTTTCCGCCTCTTAGGTGTCCTCTGAGAGGTTTCTTTCGCTGCTCAGTGCAGCCCTTTCCCCCCTCCCTCCCGATCCCTGTTTGCTCTATGGTGTTCTTGCGTAAAATCCCCTTTTCTGTAATATAGCGGTTGGGGTTGGAGAGGGTTCCTCGTTCTCCCGGTGTTCTGTACTGCCGGCAGCTCTCAGCCATCACACGGACGCGGCTGCTGGTCCGGCCCCCCTGCTTGCGTTTCATGCAAGCAGAGGCCGGGTCTGAAGCCAGGGGAACGAGGCTATGTAATAGAGTTTGGGTTCTTTTTTTTAACAAATTATATAATATTGTGGGAGAGGGTCCCCTACACACAAAGAAATGTTGTAAAAAGTGGTGAAGATACCCTTTAACGGTGAATTACATGTAGGATACCAATAACAGGCTTAAACAGACCAAAGGCACTTGCAAAGTGCTTCAGTTGTGTATACATGATTAGGTATGAACTCTGAATTCAATTCCTACAGAAAGTGAAAAGCTGATTTGGTAATTACTGCATCTGTACCTGCAAATCCGTTGGTTAGAAGCACTCCCATAAAAATGAATGCAAGATTCAGGGTTTAGCAAACACGGTCCAAGCCGTGTGCTGTGAATCTGTCTCAAGCACATGGCATCTGTTTGAGTAACGGCATCCCCTGATTCTAGATCAAAAGATGTTAACGATGCTTAAAATGATGTACACAAAATGGCAGCCGTTTAATGAATGCAAAATCCGAAGCCAAACCCTTCACCATGCTTGTTAAAAAACTCTCACCTTCCTGAACAGCTGCTTGGCATAGGACGGTTTCAGTGCCCTGAGCCTGAAAGAACGCGTAATACACTTCCGTACAAGGTCTTCCCAGCCCAGGCTGCCTGAGGCTCGCAGAGAGCTGGGTGTCGATGGATGATTTTCCTGGAGAGGATAAAAAATAAACCATAAAAGTTTAAAAAAAAAACCAAAACCTGGGATTCTTCCTGTTGGACTAGGGGGGAAAAACACTTAACATTAGTGCAGCTTGGGAATTGGCCTGATTAGACCTCATTAACAGTAATGTAATTTCATGGGATCCAGATAGAGCCATGCTCTTCAACAGTGTTTACACATCCTCTATATTTCTTATCAATGTACACCTGCATGGCAAGCTGGCGTCGTGTTGTTATATGGCTATGGCTTCTAACACCGCTCTACAGATGTGTCAACACATTGGACAGCAATAAAGCAGAGTTAAAAAACAACTTATGCTACTGGGTGATTTCTGATGTCAATAAAGTCATTGGGTTAGCTCAGTTCTCATTATTATTCTCCTTTCTGCTATACAGAGTCCTTAGCAGTACAGGAATTTTTAAGGCAGGTCACTGTTCTGCGGTGGTTTTGAAATAGGAATTTTTAACATCAGGATTTAACTGCAGGTTAGCTGGGTTTAATGGTGATGTCCTATAACAGCTAAAACAGACGCCTGATCAAGTTTAACCCAAACCACTTCCTGCTTGTCACCTCCTCTTCTATACTAAATACACTAGTTAAAGGACAACTAAAGCCTCAGAACACATTCTTTCCAAGGAAGAGCACCTTATATAAAGCAGTAATCCGTGTCTCACCCACTCATTTTGATAGGTACTCTTTCTAAACATGGGGTTTGGGTTTTTTTCCAGTATCACACAGTGGTGGTCACTGACCATCGCATTCTTTAACCTGCTCAGTCCTAAATATACTGCAGAAACTTGTTACATTGATCACACCCACTGTAGCCTCTAGGCCAATCCTTTTACAGGACAGATAAGGCAAGGGAGCATGTTTGACCTGAGGCCAGGGGTGTGGCAGTCCCATGTACACTAAAAACAGTTTATGTCATCCAGTTCTTCAAGGGGTTACTTTAATTTAATGCTATTCACTATAGTAGGATTTTACAGTTTATTGTGTGTTTTTAGACTGTATATTTTCAGATTCTGGAGTGTAAAAATGTGTGGGTTAGTTCTCCTTTAACTTAAAAAATGCAATACCCTCCTGAAATTCAACCCGAAAAACATTAATGCACATTTTTTTTTTTTTTCCATGCACTACGCTCTCGAAAATAGGCCTACGCCTCGTATATATATAGGCACTACGCCTCGTATATATATAGCAACTAATCACGCCTCGTATATATATAGGCCCTCCTAACGCCTCGTATATATATAGGCACATACGCCCTCGTTATCTATAGGCACTACGCCTCGTTAATATCTATGGCCACTACGCCATCGTATAATAGATGGGCACTACGCCTCGTATATATATAGGCACTACGCCTCGTATATATATAGCCTGATTAGGCACTACGCCTCGTTATAATAGGCACTACGCCTCGTAATAATAGGCAGCTACGCCTCGTTATATAGGCATCTACGCCTCGTATAATAGGCAACTCAATCACTACCGTATATAGCACTACCTCGTATATAAATGCAGACTACTGAACACCCATGGCTCTTGGAGGAGAGCAGTTGTTAGTCATAGTTCAGTCCACATTAGTAACCGGTTAGGACCTCAATGATTCCCTAGACCTTTCTAAATTGCCTGGGGACCCAAAAAAAAGAAAAGAAAGATATTCTATGGATAAACATACACACACTGTACCTGCTGTACCACGTGGAGGGTTCTAAAGATATTCTATGGATAAACATACACACACTTTACCTGCTGTACCACGTGGAGGGTTCTAAAGATATTCTATGGATAAATATGCACACACTGTACCACGTGTAGGGTTCTAAAGATATTCTTTTAGGGTTCTAAAGCTGTACCACGTGTAGGGTTCTAAAGATATTCTTTTAGGGTTCTAAAGATATTAAACATACACACACTGTACCTGCTGTACCATGTGGAAGGTTCTAAAGAGAGAGGGTACTATATAGTGTACCAAGAGAGGTACTAGAATAGTGTACCAGAGAGAGAGGTTACTAGATAGTTGTACCCGAGAGAGAGGGTACGTGATAGTTGTACCAGAGAGAGAGGTACTAGATAGTGTACCAGAGACGAGAGGTACTAGATAGTGTAACCATAGAAGGGTACTCGACGATTGTACAGAGAAGGACATGAATGATTTGTTTTCTAATTGGTAAGTAATTGTTCTTATATGACTGTCTCTATGTTTATTGGTTGGGGCGGAGTTGGTACCTCCCTTAAATGGGTTTATGCGAGGGGTTCTGTTTTACTGCACATTTCCGGCCCGTCTCTGGTTCTTTTTCAATATTGTCGGAAAGAACTGGTTGCAGTACACCCACTTGGTCTCATGTTGGATCGTTCACCTGCTGCAATCAAGATGTTTGTGTGTTAAGGAAGGATTCTACTGACACAGAGCACCAAACCACAATAATTGTCATACATAAACCATTACAAGAGATTCCGCCTATTCCTTAGTTTGTAGATTCACTATTTCCATTGAACACTAATATGTTTTATCACGTGCTCACCAGGCCAGGGAGAAGGTCAGAGCCGGTAGTGCATTGAGGCTGAGGCCCAACTACAACCACCATTATCGCACAAGCAGCGCGAATCGGTTTGCTATTTTCCGTTATAGAAACGCATGCGATTGTGCAAAAAAATGGTGATCGCAAGCGTTACCAAAACGGACGCGCATGGGAATCACAGGATTTTTGCCTTCCCAGGATTTCCATGTTATTAAAATCAAAACGAAATCGCGTGGAAACCTCTTCATTGGGCCTAGCCCTGAAAGCTCTGGTAAAAGGCAGATCTTGCCTTCCGTAAGCAGGGTAGGGTGAAACACCGACTGCCTTATCACCAGGACACCAACACAACCCCCGTCTGTATGTACAAAACCCTCATTTATAGAATTACTGGGGGTGGTTTTCATTCTTATTAATATTCATTGGAGTTCATCCCCAAGGAACAATGAAATAAATGTATTGCTAAGGTCACAGAAACCAGCACCAATTGTTATTCCCATTTAGTGGGAGGCAGAATTAAAGCATATCCACCCCTAGAGGTATTTTCCTCCAAACCCCTATTTTGCAAACTTACCCAGCTCCCCGGCATTCATTGAAGGAGATATAACCCCTCCTTACAAGCTTTGTAGCCATCATAAATCATTGGCCGTAAGTTACAGCTAAGTGGTAATTACAATCGTAATGTGCATGGCCATCTTTATAACCAGGTAACCAGTAAGTCTTGCAAATTGGGTCCTGGTTTAGGAAATAAGTTTGAACTTGCCCTTTAAGGCATTAAAATAAACAAACCACAAACCATTCACAAACCTGATCTGTGCATAAAGTTGTTTCATGGTCGACATGGGGAGCGAATTCATTGCAGCTGCCCCGTCATTTGATTCACATTCTGGACTCCGGTGTTATTTCCTCCCATAGACACCGTTATACTCATGTTGTTTACATTCCCTGCTGAGCGGCTGTGGGCGGTGTCTGACCCCCTTGTCCGAACCACTGTCCAGATTAAAAACAGTTTTTTAAATTAAACATTATTTACCCTTTATCATACAGGTTAAAAAAATAAACAGTTAATAATGGTAAATCAACACTAGAACTATAGAGATTTGATTAATAACCATGGTGCAACACACATTAAACAACTGGCTAGCACAACCATGCATTACTTTGCACATCCATCAGATTTCACTTTTTATGGGGGACTGCAGTAAGATAACATTGATTGGTTGTGGCAGACTTTTGTCCCTTTGCTACTAATGAGATCACTATGTTTTACCAATGAAAGAGTTAGGGGTTGGATAAGAATTGTCCAATGGCACTGTATATTTGGTATAGACTTGGCCTCATTTAAATAAAGGAAATAAACTCACACTAACGTATAGAATAGATCATGCAAGTTTAACCCCTTCATTGCACCAGGACAGAGAATAAAAGGAAATAACAAGGAATAAAGTGGGCGCATGGTATTTAATACCGGGGTTGGTGCTTGTCTTAGTGCTATTTAGCATTAATCGCACTAGCAAATCCAGTACTGATACCAGAGCCATATTTACCCAGAGCGAGGGTAAATACGGCCCACTGCATCCACCATAATGACTACTGTCCACCAATAGAATGTATCCATGTGCAACTGATACATACCTAGAACTACCCAGTGGGCTCTGCTGCCAGGTTTTGAGATCAGGTGACTGGTATCCAGGTGTAGATGGTGTCTGCTGGAGCATGGACTCTGGGATGGAGTTAGGCGGGGGGACATTAGTGGGACTCGTTGGGCTAATGATGGAGTAAACGTTGGATCAGGTTGCTGATTGACCCCTACAGGACAAAAAAAAAAAATTGTAAATTTGTCACTTTAAAGGATCATTTAACCCCAAAATTACTATTCCCTCCCTGAATTTACAAATGGACGGTAGGACAAGTATTCCTACCATCATCATTTAGCAGTCATTAAGTTTTTGCTGCCAGCTCTCATCTATAAGAAAATATTGTTACAGGTCGGGAAAGTCAATATTCTGACCAACATGTACCATATAGGCAGGCAGAGTGAGACCTAAGCTCTGGCAGTAAAATGTCTAAAGCTATTAATGAATTTAATGACTGCAAATAGGAAGTGGGAATAGGTTTACTTACAGTTTATCATTATACGTACATTTGGCAATGCGTTCAGAATATCCCAATACATGCACCAGGGGCGCACTCATGTCTGTTATAGGATTGGGTGCATTATATACATATATTTAATCTTAACCTGTTGCGAATACTGGAAGACATTTTGCTGCATCTGAGGACTGATCCCAGAGCCAAACTGTCCTCCAACATTTCCCATCTTTCTCGGTTCACAATGCCCCCTCCGGGGCCCCCAGTGCGTTGGGCAACGAGCCTCAGGAGTTGTTGTCAAGGTGAGAAGGGACTTGTGATGGGGGTGGGTTTCCAGGTTCGTACCATGCTGTGGGGGTAAGGGAACTGTTGAGGGGGACCCTGAGGAGTCTGAGGCTCCCATCGTGACAGGAGACTGCCTGCGGGTGCGAGGTTGTTTCCAAAGCCTTGCTGCCTCATGAGGAGACTTCTCTGCTGCAGTAACTGCCTCTGTCGGTGCTGCTGGCTGTACAATTCCCTATGACGCTGCGCCAACTCTGAGCGTTTAGGGGAGGTTGCTGTAAAAGATAAAACATAAATATAGAGAATATTATTATTGTCCAGAACAACAAAATGGATAATTGGCTCTATTGGTTAATGCTCTTTATTTAGACCCGTTGAAAGTGAAATGACTTGCATATCTTAGTTATTACACAATCACACTTCCCAGCAGCCTTTGGGGGAGACGGTGTCCCTGGTACCTCTAACAGTTCATTTCACTTTTCTATTCCCTCACTTTCCCCAGAGCAAAGGAAAAGGCCTATGAGGTCTATCACAAGGGAGAAAAGAGGAAGGTAATATTTTAATATATTACCTGGGGGGATAGAGCTTGCTGCATACCAGGCCTCATCCCCATGGCGACTTGTTCACTACACCAAACTGGTTCAGGAGAGTTTGTCGATTCTGTAGAACCTTAGGAAATAACAAATAGGATCACACAAACCCTTTGTCGCCCACACGGAGCTTTCCTTATCTAAACTAGAACTGCAGTTAGGGTTAATAAAAACATGCACTTAAGCTACTAAAGACAGAAAGTGTTAACATTTTCAACACCATTGCTTCTGACAGCTGTAGTGAGAGATTCTATGGATAAATACACACACTGTCCCTAATGTACCTCGTGCAGAGTTCTAAATATATAGGCAATCATACATACTGTACCTGCTGTACCATTGATATTCTTGTGATATTATAGGATAACATACACTGTACCTTGTGGAGGGTTCTAAAGATATTCTATGGATAACAACCTATACACACCTACACCTGCTGTACCATCTGGAATTTCTAAAGATATTCTATGTAACCTACACACTGTACCTGCTGTACCTTGTGAGGTTCAAAAGATATCTATGGATAAACATACTTATACCCACACACACCTGCTGTACCATCTGGAGAGTTCTAAAGATATTCATGGATAAACATACACACACTGTACCTGCTGTACCATGTGGAGGGTTCTAAAGATATTCTATGGATAAACATCCCACAACTGTACCTGGTGTACCTGTGGAGGTTCTAAAGATATTCTATGGATAAACATACCTTATACAACACCTACACCTGCTGTACCATCTGGAGAGTTCTAAAGAATTCTATGGATAAACATACACACACTGTACCTGCTGTACCTTGTGGAGGGTTCTAAAGTAATTCTATGGATAAACATACCTTATACACAACACTACACCTGCTGTACCATCTGGAGAGTTCTAAGATATTCTATGGATAAACATACCACACTGTACCTGCTGTACCATGTGGAGGGTTCTAAAGATATTCTATGGATAAACATACACACACTGTACCTGCTGTACCACGTGGAGGGTTCTAAAGATATTCTATGATAAACATACACACACTTTACCTGCTGTACCACGTGGAGGGTTCTAAAGATATTCTATGGATAAATATGCACACACTGTACCACTTGTAGGGTTCTAAAGATATTCTTTTAGGGTTCTAAAGATATTAAACATCACCACTGTCCCTGCTGTACCATGTGGAAGGTTCTAAAGATATTCTAGGATAAATATACACACTATATCTGCAGTACCACATGGAGGGTTCTAAAGATATTCTATGGATAAACATACACACACTGTACCTGCTGTACCATCTGAGAGTTCTAAAGATATTCTATGGATAAACTACACACACTGTACCTGCTGTACCATGTGGAAGGTTCTAAAATATTCTATGGATAAACATACACACACTGTACCTGCTGTACCATGTGGAGGGTTCTAAAGATATTCTATGGATAACATACCACACAACCATACCTGCTGTACCACGTGGAGGTTTCTAAAGATATTCTATGGAAAACATACACACACTATACCTGCTGTACCACGTGGAGGGTTCTAAAGATATTCTATGGATAAACATACACACACTTTACCTGCTGTACCACGTGTAGGGTTCTAAAGATATTCTTTTAGGGTTCTAAAGATATTAAACTAACCCACACTGTACCTGCTGTACCATGTGGAAGGTTCTAAAGATATCTATGGATAAATATACACTATATCTGCAGTAACCAATGGAGGGTTCTAAAGATATTCTATGGATAACCATACACACCTGTACCTGCTGTACCATCTGGACGGTTCTAAAGATATTCTATGGATAAACAAACACACACCGTACCTGCTGTACCACGTGAGGTTCAAAAGTATTCATGGATAAACAACACACACTATATTTGCTGTACCATGTGGAGGGTTCTAAAACATTCTATGGATAAATACACACCACTATATCTGCTGTACCATGTGGAGGGTTCTAAAGATATTCTATGGATAAACATACACACTATATCTGCTGTACCACGTGGGGGTTCAAAACAATTCTATGGATAAACATGCACACACGTGACCACTGTAGTTGCTAAAGATATCTGAGGTTCTAAAGATATTAACATACACACACTGTACCTCTGCTGTACCACGTGGAGGGTTCTAAAGATTCTATGGATAACATACACACACTGTAACCTGCTGTACCATCTGGAGGGTTCTAAATATTCTATGTATAAACATACACACACCATACCTGCTGTACCACCTGGGGGGGTTCTAAAGATATCTATGGATAACATACACACACTATATCTGCTGTACAGTGAGGGTTCTAAAGATATTCTATGGATAAACATACACACACTGACTCTGCTGTACCACGTGGAGGGTTCAAAGATATTCTATGGATAAACACAACCACTATATCTGCTGTACCATGTGGAGGTTCAAAGACTTCTATGGATAAATCACACACACTATATCTGCTGTACCATGTGGAGGGTTCTAAAGAATTCTATGATAAACATACACACACTATATCTGCTGTACCACGTGGAGGGTTCTAAAGATATTCTATGGATAAACAATCACACACACACACTATATCTGCTGTACCACGTGGAGGTTCTAAAGATATTACATGGAAACAAAATACAGATTGTGACTGCTGTACCATGTGCAGGTTTCTAATATATTTTATAGATAACACACACACAAACTGTACCTGCTGTTGCCCCTGTAACCTTTGCTGAAGCTGCATCCGTAGCTGGTTGGACGCCGTTACTGAGCGGGCCAGCGCTTGTCTTGGTTGCATCCTATAATGTTTGGGTATATTCCACGGGGTTGAGGGGGCTGCACCTGTACCGCACGAAAGAGGTCTTTTGCCTAACCATATTTGAAAAGGGCCCGGAAAGTCCTGGATTGGTGGAAGAGAAGGCGTACTGCTGGGAATACAGGCCCGATTCTCTTCCAACATCGCAGAACCTACAGACAGCTGCTGAGGGAACCTGTCATTCACGGTTTCTTCGACCACCCACCCTATAGGATAGAGACAAAGTCCATAAAGTCAGAAACCATTTCCAACAGACCTTTTATATAGGACATGAAGATATGGCCGTGGGACGTGACCAGATCAGGTAATAACCTAAAGTAATAGCGCACATTCTCTTCGCCCAAGGCCATGTACCCTCAAGGGGCGCTATCTATAAACAGAAGAGATTTAGACAAAGCAAACAGCATACAGACTTGACCCATAAACTACCGATCACCCTAATAAAAAAACATCTCGATAATAAGAACAGCTGCTTAAACTGGACATAACTGCAACTAAAATAGTTTGGGGTTTGAATTGAATTTAAGTCGAAATGAAAGGGAATGTCCATCCTTAAACAACAAACAAAATAAATAACTGGTAACCTGTTAGTAATCTGCCCACAACCCCAACTGCTATTTTTACCAGTTATTACATGAATTTGCAACCAGATATATTATAAGTAATTTATCTTCTCTTGGAAAAGGTATCCGCCTCCTCCCTTACCTCAATGAGCTTTTAGAACCTTGGGCATGTGCATGGAGCAAAGGGGAAAAATCAGTCCGTCATTGGTTGTAATGTCAGCATTTAAGCCTTGATTGACTGCATGGAGGGAGGAGCCAGGTTACTCAATAATTATATTTATATCATCAGTTAGGGGCAGGTAACCGACAGTGCCCAGTTTTTTTGTTTTAAGGGTGGACATGCCCTTAAACCAGTTAAAACTGACTGAATTAACTGGAATCTCACAGCCTTCTACTTTTATTCTTCAATCCATGTATACCTGCTATAACCTATAACAGCACTTCTCATCCCTTGAAGATAATCACATGACTAGGAGAATTTACCCTTATTGGATATTAATCGGTGCTGGTATGGCCAAGGCTTGTTCACATTGGTTGCTCTAGATTCATCCATTCCACTCAAATGTAGAGCCCCCAGCACTGCCTTCCACCGTGGCAGTCATTAACAGCAAAGCTCTCCCATGTAAACAATACCTGCACTAGTTTGTCAATCCCCAAGGCTCGGTCCAGCTCAGCCAGTTCTGTTTCATCATCTTTGCCACTTAGGAAGGACACGAGCTGTTCCAACAGGGCCTTCTCATCATTCCGACCCTCAACCGTCGTGGGAGGGCAAGGAAGTCGTCATCCTAGGGAGGAAAGAAAAAGCACAAGACTAAATAATAACATCGCAAACCACGGCCAGACTGGATAACAAAGGTCAACTTAACACTGAATCACGCGACATTATCACGGTGTCAGTGAAACGTCCTTTCACTAGTATAGGAAACAAGGATTTACCTGTAACGCAAGGGATAGCTCTAAGCTTTAAAAGCCATGTGATAAAATATCACAGGTCAAAAAATCGCCTGTGCCTTTAATCTGCACAACCAATCAGAGGATACCTTTTTACTGGTCTACTACAATTTAAAAAAAACAAACTAACGTCTTTCTTTAACATCATCAGAAGAAATGGTTTTTACGATGTTGGATTTAACTTCATATGGAAATACCATTAACAACTCAGTTCAACTTATGTTACGTCTGCGTAGAACATTTGACCAGGATTCCAAAAAGTGCACAGACCAGGCAAAGGATAGTGGGATTTCTTGCTTAGGATTAGCAGAACACTGGCCATCTCTTGTTATGGTGAGGTTTTTCCAGCCCCCTAAGGTTAATAGCGAAATCTGGAATGAGGTATTTCTGTCCATACTGTAAGTCCCCCTATAAATCATTGCACGGTCGGGGCGAGACGCGTACACAACATCTACAGTATTTTCACTTCCTGTGTTGTGTCACATTGTAGGTATCGGAGAAAAAAAACGAATACATAGAGGAGCAGTTTGGCTAATAAAATAGTCCAATGTACGAGAAAACACAAGGAGGCTTTGATAGCAAATCCACAAAGCGCACGGTCCCCCCAGAAATGTTTATTCTTTTGTAATGATAGATGAGTACCAGATGTGGCCACAGAGCTGAGTTCTGCAAACCTAGCTCTATGGAATAGTTTATATATATATAGCAAATAAAACAGCACATGGCACAGCCCAGGATTTTACTAACTCCTTCACTGCTTATAGGGAAAACTGTCGGCTCTTCTTCACCCAAACCATAGAATGTCTATTCTGCAGCCTGTACTGTACTATTACTGTATATAGCATTTATTATCCAACATTGGAGAAGGAGAAAACGTTGATCTAAACAGTGTGCCTGCAGATTTTTGTAAACTACAACTCTCACCATGTGCTCAACTACATAGGGAAGCTAGGGAATGCTGGGAGCTTTTGTTTTTTTCAATAGTGGAAGCAACCCGTTTGAGAATCACTGCTCTAGAACTCTATTCGTTAAGTTCTCAAAGGAAATCTAAACACATAAAACACATCTTTCACAGAAGCAAACCATCCAGTTTCCATCTTATTTGGCCCTTCAGCACGAGGGGAGGAGGAGCTGACAGAGCTCTGTTCTCTCCTTCTCTGGGTAAAGCGGACTGAGCAGGTCTGTACCCACTGGGTGAGAGAAAGTGTAATCATTGCAACAATGATTGTGTTGTGATGAACTGTGAATTAGACATTATTAAGAACTATCCTAATCCTTTATCCAGGATCCTATTGGAATCTATACTAATAAAAGGCAAAGCCCTCACTCACTCACTCATCACTAATTCTCCACTTGCCGTGGAGGCAGACGGCTTAAATTTGGCAGGCTCATTCATTGCACATTACTTACAAAGTTAAGCAGGTTTCGTTTCGAAAAAGCAAAGCCCTCACTCACTCACTCATCACTAATTCTCCAACTTGCCGTGGAGGCAGACGCTTAAATTTGGCAGGCTGATTCATTGCACCTTACTTACAAACTTAAGCAAGTTTCGTTTCGAAAAGCAAAGCCCTCACTCACTCACTAATTCTCCAACTTGCCGCCCTCACTCACTCACTCACTCATTCTCCACTTTGCCGTGGAGGCAGACAGCTTAAATTTGGCAGGCTCATTCATTGCACTGTACTTACAAAAGTTAAGCAGGTTTCGTTTCGAAAAGGCAAGCCCTCACTCACTCACTCACTCATTACTAATTCCCAACTTGCCGTGGAGGCAGACGGCTTAAATTTGGCAGGCTCATTCATTGCACCTTACTTACAAAGTTAAGCAGGTTTCGTTTCGAAAAGGCAAAGCCCTCACTCACTCACTCCTAATTCTGCAACTGGCCTCACTCATCACTAATTCTCCAACTTGCCGTGGAGGCAGACGGCTTAAATTTGGGCTCATTCATTGCACCTTACTTACAAAAGTTAAGCATGTTTCGTTTCGAAAAGGCAAAGCCCTCACTCACTTAATTTACTCACTCATCACTTATTCTCCAACTTGCCGCCCTCCCTCACTCACCACTAATTCCCAACTTGCCTCACTCATCACTCATTCTCCAACTTGCCGTGGAGGCAGACGGCTTAAATTTGGCAGGCTCATTCATTGCACCTTACTTACAAAGTTATCAGGCTTCGTTTCGAAAAGGCAAAGCCCTCACTCCACTCACTCACTCATTACTAATTCTCCAACTTGCCGTGGAGGCAGACGGCTTAAATTTGGCAGGCTCATTCATTGCACCTTACTTACAAAAGTTAAGCAGGTTTCGTTTCGAAAAGGCAAAGCCCTCACTCACTCACTCCTAATCTAATTCTGCAACTGCCTCACTCTCACATAATTCTCCAACTTGCCGTGGAGGCAGACGGCTTAAATTTGGCAGGCTCATCTCTTGCACCTTACTTACAAAGTTAAGCAGGTTTCGTTTCGAAAAGGCAAAGCCCTCACTCACTCACTCCTAATTCTGCAACTGGCCTCACTCATCACTAATTCTCCAACTTGCCGTGGAGGCAGACGCCTAAATTTGGCAGGCTCATTCATTGCACCTTACTTACAAAAGTTAAGCAGTTTTTTTTGAAAAGGCAAAGCCCTCACTCACTTAATTTACTCACTCATCACTTATTCTCCAACTTGCCGCCCTCACTCACTCACCACTAATTCTCCAACTTGCCTCACTCATCACTCATTCTCCAACATGCCGTGGAGGCAGACGGCTTAAATTTGGCAGGCTCATTCATTGCACCTTACTTACAAAAGTTAATCAGGCTTCGTTTCGAAAAGGCAAAGCCCTCACTCACTCACTCACTCATTACTCATAATATAAACATACCTTATACACACACTACACCTGCTGTACCATCTGGAGAGTTCTAAAGATATTCTATGGATAAACATACACACATGTACCGCTTGTACCTGTGGAGGGTTCTAAAGATATTCTATGGATAACATACACATACACACACTACACTGCTGTACGCTGGAGGTTCTAAAGATATTCTATGGATAAACATACACACCACTGTACCTGCTGTACCATGTGGAGGGTTCTAAAGATATTCTATGGATAAACATACACACACTGTACCTGCTGTACCACTGTGGAGGGTTCTAAAGATATCTTATGGATAAACTACACACACTTTACCTGCTGTACCACGTGGAGGGTTCTAAAGATATTCTATGGATAAATATGCACACACTGTACCACGTGTAGGGTTCTAAAGATATTCTTTAGGGTTCTAAAGATAATTAAACATACACACACTGTACCTGCTGTACCATGTGGAAGGTTCTAAAGATATTCATGGATAAATATACACACATCTGCAGTACCATGGAGGGTTCTAAAGATATTCTATGGATAAACATACACACACTGTACCTGCTGTACCATCGGAGAGTTCTAAAGATATTCTATGGATAAACATACACACACTGTACCTGCTGTACCATGTGGAAGGTTCTAAGATATTCTATGGATAAACATACACACACTGTACCTGCTGTACCATGAGGTTCTATATGTGGAGGGTTCTAAATTTAAGATATCTATGGATAAACATACACACACTATACCTGCTGTACCACGTGGGGTTCTAAAGATATTCTATGGATAAACATACACACACATACCTGCTGTACACGTGGAGGGTTCTAAAGATATTCTATGGATAAACATACACACACTTTACCTGCTGTACCACGTGTAGGGTTCTAAAGATATTCTTTTAGGGTTCTAAAGAAGATATTCTATGGATAAACATACACACACTGTACCTGCTGTACCATCTGGACGGTTCTAAAGATATTCTATGGATAAACATACACACACCGTACCTGCTGTACCACGTGGAGGGTTCAAAGATATTCTATGGATAAAGCAGAGAGGGTGGTGCTAGATGGTGCTAGGATAGTGTACCAGAGAGAGGGGTAGCTAGATAGGTGTGTACCAGAGAGAGAGAGGTGCTAGTATGTACCAGAGAGAGAGGGTGCTAGATATGTGACCGAGAGAGAGGGGTGCTAGATAGTGTACCAGAGTAGAGAGAGGTGCTAGATAGTGTACCAGAGAGAGAGGTGCTAGATGTGTACCAGAGAGAGAGGGTGCTAGAAAGTGTAACCAGAGAGAGAGTGGTAGATATTGTCCAGAGAGATAGGGGTGCTAGATAGTGTACCAAGAGAGAGGGTGCTAGATAGTGTACCAGAGAGAGATCTAATAGTGTAACGGCAGAGAAGAGGTGCTAGATAGTGTACCAGAGAGAGGGTGCTAGATAGTGTACCAGAGAGAAGGGTGCTAGATAGTGTACCAGAGAGAGAGGGTCTAGATAGTGTACCATAGCAGAGAGGGTGCTAGATATGTTACCAAGAGAGAGGGTACTAGATGTGTACCAGAGAGAGATAGGGTACTAGAGAGATAGTTATGTACCAGAGAGAGAGGGTACTAGATAGTTACCGAGAAGAAGGGTACTAGATAGTGTACCAAAGAGAGAGGTACTAGATAGTTGTACCAAGAGAGAGGGTACTATACTGTACAGAGAGAGAGGGTACTAGATAGTGTACCAGAGAGAGAGGGTACTAGATAGTGTACCAAGAGAGAGGGTACTAGATAGTGTACCAGTAGATAGAGAGGGTACAGATAGTGTACCAGAAGAGGAGGTACTAGATAGTTGACCAGAGAGAGAGTGTACTAGATATGTACCAGAGAAGGGTACAATAGTGTACCAAGAGAGAGGTACTAGATAGTGCCACGATAGAGAGGGTAAACTCGATGTGTACCAAGAGAGAGGGTACTAGATAGTGTACCAGAGAGAGAGGTACTAAATAGTGACCAAGAGAGAGGGTACTAGATAGTGCACCAGAGAGAGAGGGGTACTAGATAGTGACCAGAGAGAGAGGTGTACTGATGTGTACCAGATGAAGGGTCTAATAGTGCACCAGAGAGAGGGAAGTAAGTACTAGATAGTGCCAGAGAGAGAGGGTACTAGATAGCACCAGAGAGTAGATAGACGAGAGGAGGGTCTAGATAGTGTACCAGTAGAGAAGGGTACTAGATGTGTAACCAGAGCGAGAGGGTACTAGATAGTGACCAGAGAGAGGGGGTACTAGATGTACCAAGAGAGAGGTACTAGATAGTGTACCAGAGAAGAGGGTACTAGATAGTGTACCAGAGAGAGAGGGTACTAGTAGTGTACCAGAGAGGGTTACTAGATAGTGTACCAGAGAGAAGGGTACTAGATAGGGACCAGAGAGAGGGTCCTAGATATTGTACCAGAGAGAGAGGTTACTAGATAGGTACCAGAGATAGAGGGTCTAATAGTTACCAGAGAGAGAGGGTCTAGATATGTACCAGAGAGAGAGGGTACTAGATAGTGTACCAGAGAAGAGGTACTAGATAGTTCCAGAGAGAGGACACATCATAGGATTTGTTTTTCTAATTGGTAAGTAGATTGTTCTTATATGACTGTCTCTATGTTTATTGGTTGGGCGGAGTTGGTACCCTCTCCTTAAATGGGTTTATGCAGAGTGGGTTCTGTTTTACTGCACATTTACCTGGCCCGTCTCTGGTTCCGTTTTCAATAGGTCGGTTGAGGAAAGCTGGTTGCAGTACAGCCCACTTGTCTCATTGTTGATCGTTCACCTGCTGCAATCAAGATGTTTGTGTGTTTAGGAAGGATTCTGACTGCACAAGCAACACACCACAATAATTGTCATACTATAAACCATTACAAGAGATTCCGCCTATTCCTTAGTTTGTAGATTCACTATTTCCATTGAACACTAATATGTTTTATCACTGTGCTCAGCCAGGCCAGGAGAAGGTCCCGGTAGTGCATTGAGGCTGAGGCCCAACTACAACGCACCGTATCGCACAAGCAGCGCGAATGCGTTTTTGCTATTTTCCGTTATAGAAACGCATGCGATTGTGTGCAAAAAAATGGTGATCGCAAGCGTTACCAAAATGGACGCGCATGGAAATCACAGGAATTTTTGCCTTCCCAGGATTTCCATTTATTTAAAATCAAAAGCGAAATCGCGTGGAAACCTCTTCATTGGGGCCTAGCCCTAAAGCTCTGGTAAAAAGGCAGATCTATGCCTTCCGTAAGCAGGGTAGGGTGAAACACCGACTGCCTTATCACCAGGACACCAACACAACCCCCGTCTGTATAAGAACCCTCATTTATAGAATTACTACTGGGGGTGGTTTTCATTCTTATTAATATTCATTGGAGTTCATAACCCAAGACACCAGGAAATAAATGTATTGCTAAGTCACAGAAACCAGCAGCCAATTGTATATTCCCATTTAGTGGGAGGCAGAATTAAAGGCATATCCACCCCTAGAAGGATATTTTCTCCTCAAACCCCTTTTTTTGCAATACTTACCCAGCTCCCCGGCATTCATTGAAGGAGATATAACCCCTCCTTACAAGCTTGTGTAGCCATCATAAATCATTGGCCGTAGGTTACAGCTAAGTGGTAATACACAATCGTAATAGTGCATGGCCATCTTTAACCAGGTAACCAGTAAGTCTTGCAAAATTGGGTCCTGGTTTAGGAAATAAGTTTGAACTTGCCCTTTAAGGCATTAAAATAAACAAACCACAAAACCATTCACAACCTGATCTGTGCATAAAGTGTTCATGGTCGACATGGGGAGCAATTCATTTGCAGCTGCCCCGTCATTGATTCACATTCTGACTCCGGTGTTATTTCCTCCCATAGACACCGTTATACTCATGTTGTTATACATTCCCTGCTGAGCGGCTGTGGGCGGTGTCTGACCCCCTTGTCCGAACACACTGTCCAAGATTAAAAACATTTGTTTAAATTAAACATTATTTACCCTTTATCATACAGGTTAAAAAAACAATAACATTTAATAATGGTAAATCAACACTAGAACTATAGAGATTTGATTAATAACCATGGTGCACACACAATTAAACAACTGGCTAGCACAACCATGCTATTACTTTGCAGCATCCAATCAGATTTCAGCTTTTTGGGGGACTGCAGTAAGATAACATTTGATTGGTTGTGGCAGACTTTTGTCCCTTTGCTACTAATGAGATCACTATGTTTTACCAATGAAAGAGTTAGGGGTTGGATAAGAATTGTCCAATGGCACTGTATATTTTGGTATAGACTTGGCCTCATTTAAATAAGGAAAATAAACTCACACTCAACGGATATAGAATAGATCAGTGCAAGTTTAACCCCTTCATTGCACCAGGACAAGAATAAAAGGAAAAAACAAGGAAATAAAAGTGGCGCATGGTATTTAATACCGGGTTGGTGCTTTCTTAGTGCTATTTAGCATTAAAATCGCACTAGCAAATCCATTACTGAATACCAGAAGCCATATTTACCCAGAGCGAAGGGTAAATACGGCCCACTGCATCCACCATAAATGTCTACTGTCCACCAATGAATGTATCCATGTGCAACTGGATACATACCTAGAACTACCCAGTGGGCTCTGCGCCCAGGTTTTGGAGATCAGGTGACTGTATCCAGGTGTAGATGGTGTCTGCTGGAGCATAGGACTCTGGGATGGAGTTAGGCGGGGGACATTATGGACTCGTTGGGCTTAATGATGGAGTAAACGTTGGATCAGGTTGCTGATTGACACCTACAGGACAAAAAAAAAAAATTGTAAATTTGTACATTTAAAGGATCATTTAACCCCAAAATTACCTATTCCCTCCCTGAATTTACAAATGGACGGTAGGACAAAGTATTCCTACCATCATCATTTAGCAGTCATTAAGGTTTTGCTGCCAGCTCTCATCTATAAAAAAATATTGTTACAGGTCGGGAAAGTCAATATTCTGACCAACATGTAAATATAGGCAGGCAGAGTGAGACCTAAGCTCTGGCATAAAATGTCTAAAGCTATTAATGAATTTAATGACTGCAAAATAGGAAGTGGGAATAGGTTTACTTACATTTTATCAGTATACGTACATTTGGCAATGCGTTCAGAATATCCCAGATACATGCACCAGGGGGCGCACTCATGTCTGTTATAGGATTAGGTGCATTATATACATATATTTAACTCTTACCTGTTGCTGAAACTGGAAGACATTTTGCTGCATCTGAGGACTGATCCCAGAGCCAAACTGTCCTCCAACATTTCCCATCATTCCTCGGTTCACAATGCCCCCTCCGGGGCCCCCAGTGCTGTTGGGCAACGTAGCCTCAGGAGTTGTTGTCAAGGGTGAGAAGGGACTTGTGGATGGGGGTGGGTTTCCAGGTTCGTACCATAGCTGTGGGGGTAAGGGAACTGTTGAGGGGGACCCTGAGGGAGTCTGGAGGCTCCCATCGTGACAGGGAGACTGCCTGCGGTGCGAGGTTGTTTCCAAAGCCTTGCTGCCTCATGAGGAGACTTCTCTGCTGCAGTAACTGCCTCTGTCGGTGCTGCTGGCTGTACAATTCCCTATGACGCTGCGCCAACATCTGAGCGTTTAGGGGAGGTTGCTGTAAAGATAAAAACTAAATATAGAGAATATTATTATTGTCCAGAACAAACAAAATGGATAATTGGCTTCTATTGGTTAATGCTCTTTATTTAGACCCTTGTTGAAGTGAAATGACTTGCATAATCTTAGTTATTACACAATCAAAACACTTCCCAGCACCTTTGGGGAGAACGGTGTCCCTGGTACCTCTAACTATTCATTTCACTTTTCTATTCCCTCACTTTCCCCAGAGCAAAGGAAAAGGCCTATGAGGTCTATCACAGGGGAGAAAGAGAGGAAAGGGTAATATTTTAATATATTACCTGGGGGATAGAGCTTGCTGCATACCAGGCCTCATCCCCATGGCGACTTGGTTCACTACACCAAACTGGTTCAGAGAGAGTTTGTCGATTCTGTAGAACCTTAGGAAATAACAAATAGGATCAACACAAACCCTTTGTCGCCCACACGGAGCTTTCCTTATCTAAACTAGAACTGCAGTTAGGGTTAAATAAAAACATGCACTTAAGCTACTAAAGACAGGAAGTGTTAACATTTTCAACACCATTGCTTCTGACAGCTGTAGTGAGAGATTCTATGGATAAATACACACACTGTCCCTAATGTACCTCGTGCAAGTTCTAAAGATATATGGCAAATCATACATACTGTACCTGCTGTACCATGTGATATTCTTGTGATATTATATGGATAAACATACACTGTACCTTGTGGAGGGTTCTAAAGATATTCTATGGATAAACATACCTTATACACACACTACACCTGCTGTACCATCTGGATTTCTAAAGATATTCTATGGATAAACATACACACACTGTACCTGCTGTACCTTGTGGAGGGTTCAAAGATATTCTATGGATAAACATACCTTATACACACACATACAACCTGCTGTACCATCTGAGAGTTCTAAAATATTCTATGGATAAACATACACACACTGTACCTGCTGTACCATGTGGAGGGTTCTAAAGATATTCTATGGATAAACATACACACACTGTACCTGGTGTACCTTGTGGAGGGTTCTAAAGATATTCTATGGATAAACATACCTTATACACACACTACACCTGCTGTACCATCTGGAGAGTTCTAAAGATATTCTATGGATAAACATACACACACTGTACCTGCTGTACCTTGTGGAGGGTTCTAAAGATATTCTATGGATAAACATACCTTATACACACACTACACCTGCTGTACCATCTGGAGAGTTCTAAAGATATTCTATGGATAAACATACACACACTGTACCTGCTGTACCATGTGGAGGGTTCTAAAGATATTCTATGGATAAACATACACACACTGTACCTGCTGTACCACGTGGAGGGTTCTAAAGATATTCTATGGATAACCACACACACTTTACCTGCTGTACCACGTGGAGGGTTCTAAAGATATTCTATGTAAATATGCACACACGTGTACCACGTGTAGGGTTCTAAAGATATTCTTTTAGGGTTCTAAAGATTAAACATACACACACTGTACCTGCTGTACCATGTGGAAGGTTCTAAAGATATTCTATGGATAAATATACACACTATATCTGCAGTACCACATGGAGGGTTCTAAAGATATTCTATGGATAAACATACACCACTGTACCGCTGTACCATCTGAGAGTTCTAAAGATATTCTATGGAAAACATACACACACTGTACCTGCTGTACCATGTGGAAGGTTCTAAAGATATTCTATGGATAAACATACACACACTGTACTGCTGTACCAGTGGAGGGTTTCTAAAGATATTCTATGGATAAACATACACACACTATACCTGCTGTACCACGTGGAGGGTTCTAAAGATATTCTATGGATAAACATACACACACTATCCTGCTGTACCACGTGGGGGGTTCTAAAGATATTCTATGGATAAACATCACACACACTTTAACCTGCTGTACCACGTGTAGGGTTCTAAGATATTCTTTAGGGTTTCTAAAGATATTAAACATACACACACTGTACCTGCTGTACCATGTGGAAGGTTCTAAAGATATTCTATGGATAAATATCACACTATATCTGCTGTACCACATGGAGGGTTCTAAAGATATTCTATGGATAAAACATCACACACTGTACCTGCTGTAACCATCTGGACGGTTCTAAAGATATTCTATGGATAAACATACACACCCC
>JAACNH010000612.1:0-40625 GCA_019447015.1 Hymenochirus boettgeri | reverse complement strand
CATGTGGAGGGTTCTAAAGATATTCTATGGATAAACATACACACACTGTACCTGCTGTACCTTGTGGAGGGTTCTAAAGATATTCTATGGATAAACATACCTTATACACACACTACACCTGCTGTACCATCTGGAGAGTTCTAAAGATATTCTATGGATAAACATACACACACTGTACCTGCTGTACCATGTGGAGGGTTCTAAAGATATTCTATGGATAAACATACACACACTGTACCTGCTGTACCAGTGCTAACTCTGTGGAGGTTCTAAAGATATTCTATGGATAAACATACCTTATAACACACTAACACCTGCTGTACCATCTGGAGAGTTCTAAAGATATTCTATGGATAAACACACAACACTGTACCTGCTGTACCTTGTGGAGGGTTCTAAGATATTCTATGGATAAACATACCTTATACACACACTACACCTGCTGTACCATCTGAGAGTTCTAAAGATATTCTATGGATAAACATCCACACACTGTACCTGCTGTACCATGTGGAGGGTTCTAAGATATTCTATGGATAAACATACCACACTGTACCTGCTGTACCACGTGGAGGGTTCTAAAGATATTCTATGGATAAACATACACACACTTTACCTGCTGTACCACGTGGAGGTTCTAAAGATATTCTATGGATAAATATGCACACACTGTACCACTTGTAGGGTTCTAAAGATATTCTTTTAGGTTTCTAAAGATTAAACATACACACACTGTACCTGCTGTACCATGTGGAAGGTTCTAAAGATATTCTATGGATAAATATACACACTATATCTGCAGTACCACACATGGAGGGTTCTAAAGATATTCTATGGATAAACATACACACACTGTACCTGCTGTACCATCTGGAGAGTTCTAAAGATATTCTATGGATAAACTACACACACTGTACCTGCTGTACCATGTGGAAGGTTCTAAAGATATTCTATGGATAAACATACACACACTGTACTGCTGTACCATGTGGAGGGTTCTAAAGATATTCTATGGATAAACATACACACACTATACCTGCTGTACCACGTGGAGGGTTCTAAAGATATTCTATGGATAAACATACACACACTATACCTGCTGTACCACGTGGAGGGTTCTAAAGATATTCTATGGATAAACATACACACACTTTACCTGCTGTACCACGTGTAGGGTTCTAAAGATATTCTTTTAGGGTTCTAAAGATATTAAACATACACACACTGTACCTGCTGTACCATGTGGAAGGTTCTAAAGATATTCTATGGATAAATATACACACTATATCTGCAGTACCACATGGAGGGTTCTAAAGATATTCTATGGATAAACATACACACACTGTACCTGCTGTACCATCTGGAGAGTTCTAAAGATATTCTATGGATAAACATACACACACACGTGACCGTCTGCTGTACCACGTGGAGGGTTCAAAGATATTCTATGGATAAACATACACACACTATATTTGCTGTACCCATGTGGAGGGTTCTAAAAACATTCTATGGATAAATAACACACACTATATCTGCTGTACCATGTGGAGGGTTCTAAAGATATTCTGGGTAAACATACACACTATATCTGCTGTACCAGTGGAGGGTTCTAAACATATTCTATGGATAAACATGCACACACTGTAACCACGTGTAGGGTTCTAAAGATATTCTTACAGGGTTCTAAAGATATTAAACATACACACACTGTACCTGCTGTACCACGTGGAGGGTTTCTAAAGATCTAATGGATAAACATCACACACTGTACCTGCTGTACCATCTGGAGGGTTCTAAATATTCTATGTATAAACATACACACACCATCCTGCTGTACCACCTGGGGGGTTCTAAAGATATTCTATGGATAAACATACACACACTATATCTGCTGTACCATGTGGAGGGTTCTAAAGATATTCTATGGATAAACATACACACACTGTACCTGCTGTACCACGTGGAGGGTTCAAAGATATTCTATGGATAACACAACCACTATATCTGCTGTACCATGTGGAGGTTCTAAAGACATTCTATGGATAAATAACACACACTATATCTGCTGTACCATGTGGAGGTTCTAAAGAATTCTATGGATAAACATACACACACTATATCTGCTGTACCACGTGGAGGGTTCTAAAGATATTCTATGGATAAACATACACACACACACACTATATCTGCTGTACCACGTGGAGGGTTCTAAAGATATTACATGGACAACAAATACAGATTGCGCTGCTGTACCATGTGCAGGGTTCTCTAATATATTTTATAGATAAACACACACAAACTGTACCTGCTGTTGCCCCTGTAACCTTTGCTGAAGCTGCATCCGTAGCTGGTTGGACGCCGTTACTGAGCGGGCCAGCGCTTGTCTTGGTTGCATTCCTATAATGTTTGGGTATATTCCACGGGGTTGAGGGGGCTGCACCTGTACCGGCACGAAAGAGGTCTTTTGCCTAACCAATTTGAAAGGGCCCGGAAAGTCCGGATTGGTGGAAGAAGAGGCGTACTGCTGGGAATACAGGCCCGATTTCTGCTCCAACATCGCAGAACCTACAGACAGCTGCTGAGGGAACCTGTCATTCACGGTTTCTAGACCACCCACCCTATAGGATAGAGACAAAGTCCATAAAGTCAGAAACCATTTCCCAACAGACCTTTTATAGACATGAAGATATGGCCGTGGGACGTGACCAGATCAGGTAATAACCTAAAGTAATAGCAAGCACATTCTCTTGCCCAAGGCCATGTACCCTCAAGGGGGCGCTATCTATAACAGAAGAGATTTAGACAAAGCAAACAGCATACAGACTTGACCCATAACTACACCGATTCACCTAATAAAAAAACATCTCTGATAAGAACAGCTGCTAAACTGGACTAACTGCAACTATAAATAGTTTGGGGTTTTTGAATTGAATTTAAGTCAGAAATGAAAGGGAAGTCCATCCTTAAAACAAAACAAAATAAATAACTGGTAACCTGTTAGTAATCTGCCCACAACCCCAACTGCTATTTTACCAGTTTATTACATGAATTTGCAACCAGATATATATATATAGTAATTTATCTTCTCTTGGAAAAAGGTATCCGCCCTCCTCCCTTACCTCAATGAGCTTTTTAGAACCTTGGGCATGTGCAGTGGAGGCAGAAGGGGAAAAATCAGTCCGTCATTGGTTGTAATGTCAGCAGTTTAAGCCTTGATTGACTGCATGGAGGAGGAGCCAGGTTACTCAATATTATTTAATATCATCAGTTAGGGGCAGGTAACCGACAGTGCCCAGTTTTTTTGTTTTAAGGGTGGACATGCCCTTTAAACCCAGTTAAACTGACTGAATTAACTGGAATTCTCACAGCCTTCTACTTTTATTCTTCAATCTAATGATACCTGCTATAACCTATACAGCACTTCTCATCCCTTGAAGATAATCACATGACTAGGAGAATTTACCCTTATTGGATATTAATCGTGCTGGTATGGCCAAGGCTTGTTTCACATTGGTTGCTCTAGATTCATCCATTCCACTCAAATGTAGAGCCCCCAGCACTGCCTTCCACCTGGCAGTCATTAACAGCAAAGCTGCTCCCATGTAAACAATACCTGCACTAGTTTTGTCAATCCCCAAGGCTCGGTCCAGCTCGCCAGTTCTGTTTCATCTTTGCCACTTAGAAAGGACACGAGCTGTTCCAACAGGGCCTTCTCATCATTCCGACCCTCAACCGTCGTGGAGGGCAAAGGAAGTCGTCAATCCTAGGAGGAAAGAAAAAGCAGCAAGACTAAATAATACAACGCAAACCACGGCCAGACTGGATAACAAAGGTCAACTTAACACTGAATCAGCGACATTATCACGGTGTCATGGAACGTCCTTGCACTGTATAGGAAACAGAATTTACCTGTAACTGCAAGGGATAGCTCTAAGCTTTAAAGAGCCATGTGATAAAATATACAAGGTGCAAAAAATCGCCTGTGCCTTTAATCTGCAGCAACCAATCAGAGGATACCTTTTTACTGGTCTACTACAATTTAAAAAAAACAAACTAACGTCTTTTCTTTAACATCATCAGAAGAAATGGTTTTAACGGATGTTGATTTAACTTCATATGGAAATACCATTAACAACTCAGTTCAACTTATGTTACGTCTGCGTAGAACATTTGACCAGGATTCCAAAAAGTGCACAGACCAGGCAAAGGATAGTGGGATTTCTTGCTTAGGATTAGCAGAACACTGGCCATCTCTTGTTAATGGGAGGTTTTTACTCCACCCCCTAAGGGTAAATAGCGAAATCTGGAATGAGGTATTTCTGTCCATACTGTAAGTCCCCCTATAAATCATTGCACGGTCGGGGCGAGACGCTACACAACATCTACAGTATTTTTCACTTCCTGTGTGTTGTCACATTGTAGGTATCGGAGGAGAAAAAACGAATTACATAGAGGCAGTTTGGCTAATAAAATAGTCCAATGTACGAGAAACCACAAGAGGCTTGGATAGCAAATCCACAAAGCGCACGGTCCCCCCAGAAATTTTATTCTTGTAATGATAGATGAGTACCAGATGTGGCCACAGAGCTAGAGTTCTGCCAAACCTAGCTCTATGGACATAGTTTATTATATATATCAAAATAAACCACAATGGCACAGCCCAGGATTTTTACTAACTCCTTCACTGCTTATAGGGAAAACTGTCGGCTCTTCTTCACCCAAACCATAGATGTCTATTCTGCAGCCTGTACTGTACTATTACTGTATTATAGCATTTATTATACAACATTGGAGAAGGAGAAAACGTTGATCTAAACAGTGTGCCTGCAGATTTTGTAAACTACAACTCTCACCATTGCTCAACTACATAGGGAAGCTAGGGAATGCTGGGAGCTGTTTTGTTTTTCAATAGTTGGAAGCAACCCTTTTGAGAATCACTGCTCTAGAACTCTATTCGTTAAGTTCTCAAAGGAAATCTAAAACATAAAACACATCTTTCACAGAAGCAACCATCCAGTTTCCATCTTATTTGGCCCTTCAGCACGACGGGGGAGGGGAGCTGACAGAGCTCTGTTCTCTCCTTCTCTGGGTAAAGCGGACTGAGCAGGTCTGTACCCACTGGTGAGAGAAAGTGTAATCATTGCACAATGATTGTGTGTAAATGAACTGTGAATTAGACATTATTAAGAACTATCCTAATCCTTTATCCAGGATCCTATTGGAATCTATACTAATAAAAGGCAAGCCCTCACTCACTCACTCATCACTAATTCCCACTTGCCGTGGAGGCAGAACGGCTTAAATTTGGCAGGCTCATTCATTGCACATTACTTACAAAAGTTAAGCAGGTTTCGTTTCGAAAAAGCAAAGCCCTCACTCACTCACTCATCACTAATTCTCCAACTTGCCGTGGAGGCAGACAGCTTAAATTTGGCAGGCTGTTCATTGCACCTTACTTACAAAACTTAAGCAAGTTTCGTTTCGAAAAGGCAAAGCCCTCACTCACATCACTAATTCTCCAACTTGCCGCCCTCACTCACTCACTCACTCATTCTCCAACTTGCCGTGGAGGCAGACAGCTTAAATTTGGCAGGCTCATTCATTGCACTGTACTTACAAAGTTAAGCGGTTTCGTTTCGAAAAGGCAAAGCCCTCACTCACTCACTCACTCATTACTATTCTCCAACTTGCCGTGAGGCAGACGGCTTAAATTTGGCAGGCTCATTCATTGCACCTTACTTAAAAAAGTTAAGCAGGTTTCGTTTCGAAAAGGCAAAGCCCTCACCCTCACTCCTAATTCTGCAACTGGCCTCACTCATCACTAATTCTCCAACTTGCCGTGGAGGCAGACGGCTTAAATTTGGCAGGCTCATTCATTGCACCTTACTTACAAAGTTAAGCATGTTTCGTTTCGAAAAGGCAAAGCCCTCACTCACTTAATTTACTCACTCATCACTTATTCTCCAACTTGCCGCCCTCCACTCACTCACCACTAATTCTCCAACTTGCCTCACTCATCACTCATTCTCCCACTTGCCGTGGAGGCAGACGGCTTAAATTTGGCAGGCTCATTCATTGCACCTTACTTACAAAAGTTAATCAGGCTTCGTTTCGAAAAGGCAAAGCCCTCACTCACTCACTCACTCATTACTAATTCTCCAACTTGCCGTGGAGGCAGACGGCTTAAATTGGCAGGCTCATTCATTGCACCTTACTTACAAAAGTTAAGCAGGTTTCGTTTCGAAAAGGCAAAGCCCTCACTCTCACTCACTCACTCCTAATTCTGCAACTGGCCTCACTCATCACCTATTCTCCAACTTGCCGTGGAGGCAGACGGCTTAAATTTGGCAGGCTCATTCATTGCACCTTACTTACAAAAGTAAGCAGGTTTCGTTTCGAAAAGGCAAGCCCTCACTCACTCACTCCTAATTCTGCAACTGGCCCTCACTCATCACTAATCTTCCAACTTGCCGTGGAGGCAGACGGCTTAAATTTGGCAGGCTCATTCATTGCACCTTACTTACAAAAGTTAAGCGTTTCGTTTTGAAAAGCAAAGCCCTCACTCACTTAATTTACTCTCTCACTTATTCTCCAACTTGCCGCCCTCACTCACTCCACTCAATTCTCCCAACTTGCCTCACTCATCACTCATTCTCCAACTTGCCGTGGAGGCAGACGGCTTAAATTTGGCAGGCTCATTCATTGCACCGTAACTTACAAAAGTTAAGCATGTTTCGTTTCGAAAGGCAAAGCCCTAAACTCACTCACTCACTCATCACTAATTCTCTCAACTTGCCGTGGAGGCAGACAGCTTAAATTTGGCAGGCTATTCATGCACCTTACTTACAAAAGTTAAGCAAGTTTCGTTTCGAAAGGCAAAGCCCTCACTCACTCATCATTAATTCTCCAACTTGCCCGCCCTCACTCACTCACTCACTCATTCTCCAACTTGCCGTGGAGCAGAACGGCTTAAATTTGGCGGGCTCATTCATTGTACCTTACTTTCAAAAGTTAAGCGGTTTTGTTTCGAAAAGGCAAAGCCCTCACTCACTCACTAATTCTCCAACTTGCCGTGGAGGCACACGACTTAAATTTGGCAGGCTCATTCATTGCACCTTACTTACAAAAGTTAAGCAGGTTTCGTTTCGAAATTCCACCTGTAACGGTGAGTAACTGACATTGCACCTGTAACGGTGAGTACTAACATTGCACCTGTAACGGTGAGTATCTGACATTGCACAGACTGTTTGGTCCAATTTCAACCAAATTTGGTATGCATATACTCCTTTACCAGTAAAAGATTAACAAAATATTTTTTTAGGGTGGGGATGAATGGGGGGGAATAGAATTTGAACTCCTGCACACTAACGGCTGGACCGATTTTTACCAAAATTCAGGGTGTGGTCGGGGACTGCTGAGGTGTAAGGAGAAGTGTTGGAGGGTGGACAGAGAGAATAGTGGGGGGTATTAGGGGCGGACGGGGAGGGGTGGGGGTTATTTTATATTCATATTCATCATAGTTAAGAAATAAAAAATATAATAGTGTTGCATTATCGTAAGCTTATTGAATGTCTTTCTTTAATATATCAAGTGCCGATTGATTACAGCAATCTTGATCATTATTGCTTTCTTACTAAAAACGTTATTTCAATACAGATAAGTCTACATAGTTACAAGAAAATAACCCCAAACTTGGCAATATACATCACTGAAATTCACTGTTTACGGCTGCAAAAACCAGAGTTTTAGGTGTCGGAACATTTATCACTAAATAAAGTCACAATAGATTTGCCCTGCTGAGAAAAGTGACAGGCTTAGCGGTGAGCACACAGTTGAGCTCAGATTTCACAAAAGATCAGATAGAAATGAGCCTGTGATCTCATGTCCTCATTGGTTCACTTTTTTTCAGCAGTTCCCCAGGTGTGAGCAGTAAAGTGAGCCTATGGTCAAAAAACAAGCAAGAAAGCAAAAAAAAAAAAAAGGGATCACTAATAAAGAAAGAATAGTAAGTGTTAATGTTAATTATCCCCCAAAATATCCTTGCAGATGAATTGCTTCCTTATCTCTAGTTGCCCCTTTAAGCACCCATTTAGCTTTTAACGTCTAAAGGTAAAACATGATTCACTCTTATAGCCAACAGACATCCAATCTGCTTTAGGGCATTGCTGGGAGTTGTAGCTGGATACATCTGTATTGCTGCAGGTTTAACATTGACACTTTATTCCTCTGTTTACCCTTCAGGTGTTTAAACATGTTTATCTTAGCAGAGAATTTGAGCATTTCATCTGCTAAACCAGCACATGGCCGTTTCCTGATAACTTGCCTAAAATATGAATGTCAATGTTTATTTGCTTCATTGGGCTTTCTTAGTTATTATTAGCAGAATCCCCCCATGAATTCCCCTCAGTATGTGGAACCTGGTGAAAGGGGGAGAGAGTTACGTTGTGCAGACAAGAACAGACGGCTCCCACCAGATTTAGGGGCTGATGCAATAAAAGGAACGGACGGACGCGTCCGAAAAACCATTGCATGGCCTGTACCCAGCTTAAAAAACAACATCTGATTGGTTTCTGCAAATTAATAGCACCGCTAGTATCCAATACAAAGTAGAAAATGAATCAGATTGTGAGAATGTGCAAAAGACTTGTGTTTAGGACTCCCCTTACAAAGATTGGCCATTTAAAGCCAAGTTGGAGGCCCTTTAGTTATTGGCCCTGGCAACCAGTTGAGAAACAAAAATGTGTGTGTGGATCTGTAATCCATTCATTTTTGATCAACAGACAATTTTTTTTCTTTTAAAAAGCAGCTAGAAAGGGTTAAACATATGTTGATCCCTTTCGCTTTATTCCCATCTCTAAAAGGATTATGAGGAGGAACAGTCAGTAATTCCCTAGGCTCTGAAGTCCTCCCACTTGGTGGATACTGGTAATGTTTTCTGACCGCTCTGCCTTGTTTAGAGAGAGTCATGGGCATGTCTGCCATTAGTGACTCGTTCTTACAAACGGGTAGAAGAGCTGGAAAAAAGGTCACTTTTTCTCAACATAGAGATGTTATCACAGGACATAATAGATATTAGAAATTCTGTACAGACCTCACACTGCTTCCTCCTCGCCTTAAACCTCTCTCTCTGTAGCTCCCATCCTCTGGAATTCTATTCCCCTCTCTCTACGTCAAGAAACCTCAATTACAGGTTTAAATCTACCCTTACATCCTACCTATCTAGTAACCAGCACGTATATGGTATCTATGTATCTATATATGATAAATCTACCCTTACATCCTACCTATCTGGTAACCAGCACAGTATAATGGTATCTATGTATCTATATATGATAAATCTACCCTTACATCTCCTACCTATCTGGTAACCAGCACAGTATATGGTATCTATATATCATATAATGATAAATCTACCCTTACATCCTACCTATCTGGTAACCAGCACAGTATATGATTCTATATATCTATATATGATAATCAAACCCTTACATCCTTCCTATCCGGTAACCAGCACATTATATGATATCTATATATCTATATATGATAAATCTACCCTTACATCCTACCTATCCGGTAACCAGCACAGTATATGGTATCTATATATCTATATATGATAAATCTACCCTTACATCCTCCCTATCTGGTACCAGCACGTATATGGTATCTATATATCTATATATGATAAATCTACCCTTCATCCTACCTATCTGGTAACCAGCACAGTATATGGTATCTATATATCATATATGATAAATCTAGCCTTATATCCTACCTATCAGTAACCAGCACAGTATATTATGTATCTATATATGAATAATCTACCTACATCCTACCTATCTGGTAACCAGCACAGTATATGGTACTATATATGATAAATCTACCCTTACATCCTACCTATCTGGTAACCAGCACAGTATATGGTATCTATATATGATAAATCTACCCTTACATCCTACCTATCTGGTAACCAGCACAGTATATGGTATCTATATATCTATATATGATAAATCTACCCTTACATCCTCCTTATCCGTACCCAGCACAGTATATGGTATCTATATATCTATATATGATAAATCTATCCTTACATCCTACCTATCCGGTAACCACACAGTATATGGTATCTATATATCTATATATGATAAATTCTACCCTTACATCCTACTATCCGGTAACCACCACAGTATATGGTATCTATATATCTATATATGATAAATCTACCCTTACATCCTCCCTATCCGGTAACCAGCACAGTATATGGTATCTATATATCTATATATGATAATCTAACTACCCTTCATCCTACCTATCCGGTAACCAGCACAGTATATGGTATCTATATATCTATATATGAATAAATCTACCCTTACATCCTACCTATCCGGTAACCACCACAGTATATGGTATCTATATACTATATATGATAAATCTACCCTTACATCCCTACCTATCTGGTAACCAGCACAGTATATGGTATCTATATATCTATATATGATAAATCTCCCTTACATCTACCTATCTGGTAACCACACAGTATATGGTATCTATATATCTATATATGATAAATCTACCCTTACATCCTACCTATCCGGTAACCAGCACAGTATATGTACTATATTCTATATATGATAATCTACTACATCCTACCTATCTCGGTAACCACACGTATAGGTATCATATATCTATTATGATAAATCTACCCTTACATCCTCCTATCTGGTAACCAGCACAGTATATGGTATCTATATATCTATATATGATAAATTTACCTTTACACCTACCTATCCGGTACCAGCACAGTATATGGTATCTATCTATCTATATGAATAAATCTACCTTCCTCAACCTATCCGGTAACCAGCACAGTATATGATATCATCTATATATCTATATATGATAAATCTCCCTACATCTTACCTATCTGGTAACCAGCACAGTATATGGTATCTATATATCTATATATGATAAATCTAGCCTTATATCCTACCTATCTGGTAACCACACAGTATTTGATTGTTTTATTTGCACTGCATACATCTCACTCCAGCACTTATACCCATTCCATTGTATCTGTATGTTACCCCCATAACTAGATTGTAAGCTCTACGGGGCAGGTCATTTATATATTTTTATGCACTGAACTATTTATGTATTTGTCCCGTGTGTGTAGTTTTTTGTATTTTATTACTGTACAGCAATGCATCCCCAATTGCCCTTTATAAATAACATACATACATACATATAGAATCTGTCCCTAGTGAAAAAAAAGTCCATCGCCACCTCAGGAGGCCTGGATCAACTTCCTGTTCTGCAGAACAGGAAGTGAAGTGTACAAAAAAAGTGTTACACGATGGCGATTTGTTTTGAGAGGAAACGGAATCTTTGAGATATCAGACAGACTTGACTTGCAGGTCGGAGTGACTGTGCTTCTCCCCTTCCATTTAAATGGATTGAGACCCATTCCTTACAGCTGCCCGACTTGTTGAAAAACACCCAGGAAATATTTCTCAGGGGATAAAAAGAAATGAGAACACAACAAGACCATATACACATATTCTCTCTCTATGTCTTGATAAACGACATCTAGCCCACGCAGCGTCCACAGAAAATGTCTGTGTTTATACACACATTACTAACAGCCACATCTAAAGAGCAGGGATGTCTTCAAATGCTCGTGTATATCCAACATCAAAAGAGACTGACCGTTTTGAAAGATGTGGCAGCTCCATGCACCAAAGCATATACTGCGCTATACATCAGATTTACTATTTGCAGTATATCAATCAAAGTAGCGACTTAAAGGGAAAAAAAAAACCCTTTACATAGAACACATAGCAATTTTTTTCCCACATGACGACATTCCCCAAGTGGCCACAGGGTGTCAGCGACCAGCTTACAAGCAAAACAGAGGGCGATAGTAATGATGTTGAGTAAGAGCCATTAAAGAAAGAATAATAAATAAATAAATTCCAGAGCTTGTGTAACGATTTTAAAACTTTGGAATTCAGGGGCCTTTGATTTGTCCCGAGGCACAGAAAGAGGATCGGCATCTGCTGGGTAAGGGGTTAACCATGAGCCTTTCCCCCCACCGTGAAAAACACCCCATTGGTCCGTCCTAAACTCTCGAACTTTCACAAAGCTTATTTTAAGGCACCAGAGCAAAAGGATAGCAGGCGGCCTAAATATAGTGGTGGAACGGTGTGGTGTCCTTGTACGACCCAGTGACAGTGTTTAGGTTGTGGTCACACAGGGAACGTATATATATTGCTACAGAGATTATTTGTAACGTTGGGGGGAGGAGCAGGTATGAGGCTCATGGTGAACGCTGTGGTTTATTCCAGGAGATATAAAGCAGAACTTCTAACTGGGGAAACAGGACAACACATTTATAGGGCTCCCTGAGGATAAGCTCAAACGGGAGAGGAGGATTTAAGGGCAAACACAACGTTCCGACTAATCTGCTTTTTTTTTCTTCGGCTGCAAAAATAAAAGAATCCTAACAGAATATGGAGCCCAATGTGGTACTCACTCTTCGAATCTGGCTCTGGCCCACTCGGTTCATAGGCGCCATACTGTCCTCCGTCAGCATCTGGTCAACAATCCCCGGTTGTCCAAACTGCGGATCAGCGATTCCAAGGTCTGGGTTGGGTAAACCTAACAAGAAGCATAAAATAACGGGACTTAATAAAAACAAAATTGCAAAGAAAATAACTGCAACAAGGGGTTAAAAACATAGATTAAGAAATTATTGTTTTAAGCCATAAAATAAACACAGATTGCATGGTAGAAGTACGTCCTGTTCGGCAAATCTACTTCTTTCTGATCACTACAGTCAAGCTAAGCAAACCGCACAAGGATTATGGGAATACAATAGGCATCCATGCTTTAACTTAGCCCTCAGTCTAAAATACATTTCCCTAATTCACGTACAAAAACTACAGGTTAAATGGACGTATCATGTTTTATGTACTTCCTCACTAAAGACATATTGTGTGAAATCAGCAAAAAAAAAATAAAACAAAAAAAAACTTGACCAGCAGTCTCTAGGCTATAAATCATGGAAATGGTGTTTTTAGGAAGGAGTTCCCTTAGAAATTATCCAAACATTACATGTTTTAACTATTATTCTAAATGTCATAGATCTATTCTTCTAAATGGCACATGTTCCATGTCTCACACCCTGTTCCTGTCAAGTATGACTGACACATTTTCCATGGCTCACGCCCCTTCTGCCTGTAACAATGCACACTTTACATGGCTCACACCCCTTCCCTCCCCATATCAATGGCATGTTACGTGCTCACACCCCCCTTTCTGCATCATGGCACGCGTTCTGTGTGCTCACAACCACACCCTTCTGGCCCGTATCAATGGTACACACTACTTGCTCCCATATCACTGGTACATTATTTGGCTCACACCCCCTTCCTGTCTCATATAACTGGCACAACTTTATGTGGCTCACCGGTCTCTGTAAAACGGGCAACACATTGTGCGGCGGTCACGCCCCCTTCCGTCCCGTATAACTGGCACACTTTATGTGGCTCAATCCCCTTCCGTCCTGTATCACTGGTGCAGGTTACAAGGCTCACATTCCCTCCTGTATCACTGGAACACGTTACTTGCTAACATTCCCTTCCTGTCCATATAATTGACAGTTACTGCTCACACAACCCTTCACGCCATGCACATTACTTGGCTCACATTCCCTCCCACATCACGGCACATTACGTGGCTCACACACTCTTCATGCCGTATCACTGGTACATATTACTTGGCTCACATTCTATTCTCCTGTATCACTGGCAGGAAAGAGTCTCACACATCCTTACACCCGTATCACTTTACATGGCTCACACCCCTCTTTCCTGCCATATCATGGCATGTTTCATGGCTCACCCATCTCGCATCAATTGCACCGGTTGTGGCTACATCACTCCCTTCCTGTCTCGTTAACTGGCACACTTTGGGCTCAACATCCCTTCCTACCGTATAACTGCACACTATGTGGCTCAATCCCCTTCCTGTCTCGTATACTGGCACATTTAGTGGCTCACATCCCCTTCCTATCCGTATAACTGGCACCCTATGTGGCTCACATCCCCTTCCTGTCCTCGTATAACTGGCACACTTTATTGGCTCACATCCCCTCCTATCCGTATAACTGGCACACTATGTGCCCCAGTCCCCGTCCCTGTCTTGTATACTGGCACCATTTTATGTGGTGCTCACATCCCCTTCCTATCCGTATAACGGCACACTATGTGCCTCAATCCCATTCCCGTCCTGTATCACTGGTATACAGGTTCGTGGCTCACATTCCCCCTCCATTTCTCACTGGTACATGTTATTTGGCTAATATCCCTTCCAGTCCCATATAATGATATGTTTGATGTGCTCACACACCCTTCACGCCCGTATCACTGGTACATGTTACTTGCTCACATTCTCTCCCATATCCCTGACATGTACGTGGCTCACACACCCTTCACACGCCCGTATAACTGGTACATGTTACTTGGCTCACATTCTCTCCCATATCCCTGACATGTACGTGGCTCACCACCCTTCACCCGCCCGTATCACTGGTACATGTTACTTGGCTCACATTCTCTCCCATATCCCTGACATGTTACGTGGCTCACACACCCTTCACGCCCGTATCACTGGTACATGTTACTTGGCTCACATTCTCTCCCCATAATCCCTGACAGGTTACGGTGTCTCACACACCCTTCACGACGCCTTTATCACTAGTACATGTTACTTGGCTCACATTCTCTCCCATATCCCTGGCATGCTACGTGGCTCCACACCCTTCCAGCCCCATATCACACAAAGAACAGACCCAAAGGAACTATTGACATATTTAATAATACTGTCAAAATGGACAGTGTCCTGTCCATTTTACTTCCCCATCAGATCCAGCTCTGCAGTCGCAACACAGAAAGGGGACACTGCCAGCAGCTGGCTAGGAATGCTGGAGATTGGAGTAGTTTGGTAACAGCTGTATACCACAGCTGGAGAATCTGGTAATAAAGGCACGTGTACTAGAATAGAATAAATGCCCCACTACAAAATGGCTGCGGTCCTTCAGGTTTGTTAACTACAGCTATGAACAGCATTCGGCGGTCTAAATACCATCGGCTGTTTGGCAGATATACAATGTTTGTAATATTGTTCTAAACACTATAATAGCAGGCCACTCTGAACTACAATCCCAGCAAACCTTGAGAGCTGCCAATCATTGCACTAGTTCTGTGGTGATGAAAGCGTGGCCACGCCGATGTTACTCAGGTACAATTCCCACAGGGGATGCTGGGAGGACAGAACCATTCAGTATTATCTTGCACCAATTATCCGCCATGACTAACAGCAATCTCTAAATACCTGGATCGGCCGGAAAGGTGCAGCTGGTGGCTTCCCCATGGCTTTGCTCCGGTGTGAGGCCTGAACATGGGCTGGTGTCATTAGGGGCAGGAAAGTGATTTAGCTCCGACTGCACTGGGTCCAGAGGTCACAAAATCCAAAGAGGGATGGTTGCTGTTCATGACATTGAAATCTAAAGACAGGAAAACACAGGGCCGGTCAGTACGTTCAAAGCCAATGGAATGAATAACAACTGCAGCATCCTGTGATGCCATAAGGACAAGGGCGTGGGTGTCAGAAGCAATCTGCTGCAGTTATAAAGGTTCACATGCAGCTTTCTATCAGGCATCGCACCTTGCGTAGATACACCATGTGTCATCCTCTTATTCAAATATACCATCGACAAATAACAAAATGCTGACCAAGTCGACAGGAAACTCCCAAGTTGAAGGTCCCACTATCAGAGGGATATCCTATATAATAAAACCTTACTGCTGCGTCCATGTGCGTGTGTGTGTGTGTGTGTCACTGCAGTTCCTAAGATTCACCCTAGAGGGAAGAAACAAGGAAACACGAAAGGAGGCAGGACACAGCATTACACAGAGGCATGGACACAGACCGCAGTAAGGTTGCTTAGGACACTAGAAAACTTTGGCCTTTGACAGAGAGGATTTCTGGCTTTGGGACACAGGGGACTCGGACTGGGACACTAAAAGGGGACTGTGGACACTAAGGGGATCTGGGACTTGGACACTAAGAGGGGACTGGCTTTGGGACACTAAGGGGGCACTCTGGGCTTCTAGCGCCATTATGTAACAGGCTTAATGTCTGGTTTTGATATAATATTATTATAGGGTGGAGTGTGTCAGATGTAAAGAAGCATAAAAAGACAAATAAAAGAAACACACAAAGTTCGATTGGTTCACATAATAAAATCGAAAGATTCCGGTTAATCGACAAAACTTGTTTATTTAATGTTGTCAGGGTGCTACATACTCTATGTACTGGTTAGTTGTGGGGGGGTTTTCCATCTGGCTGCTATCATTTAAACTAACCGAAACAGCCACCACTGCTGAAGGATGGGCTGTCAAATTTCACTCATGCAGAGAGAATCTCTACCCATCAAGAACAGTCACCTCGTCTTATCGTCGCTGCACTCGCGACATAAAAAGGGGCCCGCATGACATTCATATATTGGCTTCATTCACAGGCTCACAAGCAGAGCTCCTTCCAGACATACTACTGGCAATACTCTTTGATCAGCAAAAGCCCATAAGAAAAGGAAAATCATAAAAAAAAATGACAAGCACTAGAGGCCTTCGCATCTCCGTCAGGTTCCTCTAATTTAATGAAACGGTCCAAAATGATTAGTCCCGTTGAGTAAAAACATGAAAAAAAATGCACGAGATTCCGGAGCATTCCTCGCCGTGGATTCTTATTTCGGAAATATTAACCATCTCACATTAGATTGAAAGAAAAAAAAAAAAATTATCTGTTTATAGTTACTGCGCTGAGAGACGGTTCGCATGTATACGTATCTGGATTTCGCTTCCCCTGCCAGGATTTATGCTTGCCAACTTTACTGCCCAATTCAGTCATTAATCATTAAGGCCCAGCCGTTTGGCAGCGATGGATTATTTACCAAATCATCACAATATCTTGGGAATAATATACTGGGGGTGGGGGGGATGTTGGGAGGAAGCCAGTGGGAATCTATCTCGTCTTTGGAAAAGAAGAGTGCAAAAGTTTATTTTTCTTTGCACATGCAAGAATTTTCATGCAGGGCGGTTTGGAATGACTGTGGTAGATGGAGCCAGCCTGGCTACACCGAGAAAACAAGCAAGAAGGGAACAGTTGTTACACAAAGTAATTAGGTAATGCCCATAATCCTTCACTTCAGTGGCTATTTAGAAATGGCTTTCTGATCATAGGCACAAACAATGCATGCACACGTGATCTAGTAATGGATCGGGACACACTGCAAAGGGATCGTATGTGGGAGAGGGAAACAACCTCTAATAGGTAGCTGCTCAGCGCATCTGCAAAGCTATTATTCTGCCCATTAAAACAACTGCCAATCATAAGACGTTTAACCGAAGCAGCGCCACTATGGCACTGCAGCTTCGTTCTACAATTTTCTTGGCTTTCCTTTTAAAACTTGAACAGGGAAATGTAAATAAAGTTCTATCTTTAAAAAATGGTGCTAATTTATGTTAGCTTTCAAATTGTTAATAAATAAGATCTGATTGGTAGGGGAAATTCGCACCATTTTTAATGATAAGAACATTATTACATCTCCCTGTATAGGTTTTAGCAAGCAATTCTTTTATATAGCCAGGAACGTCTTAGGGGCCTTTTCTGGGGCCACGAGCATAGCTAGGAAAGGCCCCAGTCCATTATTAATAAACTGTCCAAGGCCATTGCATTTCCTGTACCACTATCAGACCTACATATGATTAGTCCCTGCCAATCAACTGTCAGCATTTATGGTGAGCAGTCCTTCAAGCCGATGGTGCTTTTTGCTTCAATCTCTCTGCTGCTTAGACTGGTTGCCTTGGTCTCCTCTCACCTTGTTAAGTCTACGGGAAATCCAGTTATGTCCTCCCAGTATTATTGCTTATAATTTATCAATCTTTTATATTTATTATAAAACTTGATAGACTTGGATGACAAGTCTGCTAATGTGCAACAACAAGACAGGAGTGGAAATCTCTTTATGTGCTAAACTTAAAACTGCATCATCTAGGTTTTGCCACCGAGGAATGCTGTTGTATTCATCTATAGAAGATGCCTTTAAGCACCAGCTAATCCACCTCTGGCCCTACAACCCTTACTGTTGGCTATAACCAACATGAAATTTGCCACTATAATTGCATTTGTTCAGGGAAATTGAATATCCACTGTTACGCTTTACTAAACCTGCCCTTCCCAGAATGCTTTGCGTATCTAACAACCAATAACGACAGATTTCCCAGCCTTCGCCTTCCTCTAACGCACAGACTTCTGAAAGCATTGAGCTACCTGGCCAGTGTTTGTACAGAGCACTGTGTATTATTATCGCTATTATCCAGCCCTTGCATTACGTCATCTACTACCGTAACTCTAACAGTTCGCCTAAACCCCCAACCTTCTATACATTTGTTTAAACAAGTAAATGTGTATGATCGGGAACCGTAAATTGAATTCCCCGTGTGCCAGGCATCTATGGTCGCGCTGTGTGTTTAGGGATCCATCTTGACCAAGTGGGAGTTTATTAATAGGCCCGGAACACACGGATAATCTGACGGTTGGAAATTAAAGCGGAATGGACGATTGGTCCCTTATTTAAATATGCAGGGATCGACCTGTATTACATATATGCCACACACTCAGATCTTACAAAACTACAAATTTTGCGTCAGATCAGGAGAACCCCTGCCCCTCGGGATACTAAACCTGGGAGAGACCCCCTGTGCCCATCTGGATAACTGAACCTTGGAAAGACCCCCTTGCCCCTCTGGATCAAGGAACCTTGGGAGAGAGACCCCATGGTCGCTGAAACCTGGGAGAGACCCCCTTTGCCCCCATGGTCGATGAAAACCTTGTGAGATACCCCCTGTGCCCCCTGGTCTCTGAAACCTTGAGAGAAAAACCCCTGGTTGCCCTCTAGATCACTGAAACTGGGAAGCCCCCCCTGCCCCTTTGGATCACTTAAAAAACTTTGGAAGAAACACCTGTTCCCTTCTAGATCACTGGAACCTGGGAAGCCCCCCCTGTGCCCCCTTGGATGACTGACACCTTGTATATCCTTTGTGGATATCCATGTCAACATTTATGAGCTGCTGTAGTGTATAAACATCTGATGGACGCAGGTTAGACAATCAGGTAGTGCGAAATTCCTTTCCCATGGATTCAAAGGAATAAAACCAGGATATCTAGACAATGTACATTCCCCCCTTTCCCTCTGCTGAACCAACCATGTTAAAGGGCAAGTCCACCACTCAAACTCCAAAATATTTAAAGTTAAAAATAGATATACAAGATAAAGAAAATGCTGCACAATATCCGTCTTTATTCTTCATGGATAGGTTGACATCACAGCATAAACTAATGCTATCCCCCGCATCTCCCTGAACATGTGCAAGCTCTTAATGAGCTTAAAAAGGCGGAGAAGAGGCAGAAGAAACCTTCGTGAGGCAGAGGGGAAGAAGAACTTTTGGTGTATATCAGGCGTGGTGTGATTAGGAATCAATGCTGAATCAATGCTATGATGGGGTCCCTCTTCCTGCTTCATCTACAAGTTGTTTTCTGGAGGAAGCTTGTATCATAAAGCAAAATAAGTAAGACACAGGCGGGGCCTCCTGGTTCTGGGCCCCTTGCTGCCTGGTAGTTACACCTCTGATAACAAGAGTCTACACCTGTCAGCATCCCCACCTTCACAGTCACTTTATAAACAAGGCAAACAATGCTGGTTGAAGGAGAAGCGAGAAGCGTTTGAAAAATACATTTCCCAGCTATGAAATGAACATTTGGCACTGGATTGAAACTCAAGGTTCCATAAAACAATTTCATTCAAGAGCCCCAAACTATGAATGATGAAAATGTAAGGGAATCCTCCCCCTTTACTATAATCCACCCCAAAACATTCATCTCTGTGGCCTCAAGTTAGCAGGGACAGGTGTAGTACCCCTAAGGCTCACTCGTACTAAATTACGCTGCCATACTGAAAGGACACTTATTTTAAACAACACCATCAGGCTTTCGATAGGATAAGATATTTATTCACGCTCAAGGCCAAGGCTCTCTATAAATTTGGCCCATGGCAGGAAAGACAGGTTATAACCTACCAGGAAGTGCAGAGGCACTCTAGATACAGAGACTGAGCATAAGAACATTACACAATATCTGTTATTCCAAGCATTTAAAGGGAACAGGGCAATAATATAATGAAAAACTGACCACATTGTTCTCCATTTACATTCTGTTAAGTCCGGCAGGCGTTCTCGCCACTGCTCCGTTCTGTAGGGTGCAGGTACCAGGTCCGTCTCATGGGGAGACTGTTAGTCGGTGCGGTCGGGCACCCCGAATCCAGACAGTGAGCTGCTTCTTCTCCAATGTTGGCAATAACTGGTCAAGCTGTACAAAGTCATCTGAAAACTAAAGTAAAAAAGAGAAATGTTAAGGAATTGGTACCAAGCGTTATACCATTAGTATGGACTAGGCAGACTGATGGCAGACTGATAGCCCCACATCTACCCATAGCAAGCAGACTTTGTATTGAAGGATTATGGTAAGAGGTAACTCCTACACTGGAGGTCTTGGTAAAAGACTGCTGGACCACATGTTTAACACACCTATAGCGTCCTATCCAATAAGAATCTAGACCCACAAATAAAAACATACAGCCCACCATTGATGTTCCCATATACCAACTCTCCTGTGGCGGTGTCACAAGGAGAAAGGTACACATGCCTAGGAGGGAGTAACCGTGGCTTACAGCCCAAATAACTAAGAGTCCCTGGCTTCTTTTAAGGATCAGGCAGTAAGGTCAGGCCCTGGCTTATCATCACAAGTCTGAGAGGCAGCCAATCACGGACGCGGCTGCCGAAGTTCAGAACGGCGGAGGATAGAGGGAAGGTAAGTAGAGATTGGGGAAGTTTCTGCAAATAAGATTAATGGGAGCATGCCCTACCACTATTAAAAGGGTTAATGCTAGGGGGAGGGAGACCAAAACGGAGGCTGCTAAGAGCATGCCACAACCTCTCAGAGGAAGCCTCAGAGGCAGAAACAATTCCCCCTCTGCTAGGCTCCTGGTGGCCAGTTTTCTGGACTTTGGAGGACATTGCAGGGCAAACATTTGGATGGTGGGTGTAAGGTAAGGATTTTTCTACACTACACAGTGGGACCGTAGTGGGTTTTTAAATTATAATTTTGGGGTGTGGACATGCCTTTAAGACACAAAGCACTCCTCAGATCCTGAAATGAAGAATAATGTCCGGTTAAACCCATTTCCGATTTTCTCTACAAAGGAGAACCAAAGTCCGTATTAAAAAGTTGGGTTCACCTTGTGTAATGGTTATGGACATTGATATTATAGTATTTGGAGTAACAGGGGCTGCTGTCAAGTATAGAAGGAGCAGTTGTGTCCTGTACATTTGGCTTCATTGCAACGTCACCCAGCAGGACTGCTCCGTATATCCCAGCCTCTGCCATCTATGAGGCAATTGAGCCTCCATTACTCTCTGTTGTATCTGCAAAGCCCTTAGTGCTCTTAAGAGTTCTATACATATCCACAAGATGGCAAAGGGCCAGGAGCAGTGAAGGTTTCTTGTTTAAATACAGATTACTAGAACACTGGACAAATGGAACGATACCAATGACATCGCTAACTAGGGATATTTATGCAATATAAAAATGGTTCCACTGCAAAGATTCTGCTGGGAATTTGAGGACACACACGAGGGCTGATGGGGACTTTCTCCGTGAACAGAAGGCATTAGCTGCAACGCGCCCTGGGCCAACTACAGTAAGAAAGCTCAGTTTCCCACCATTAGCAAAAACAAAACGATGGGTCTGGTTCCAGTCAGTTCAAGGGCTTTTTTGTGTTCTCGCCAGCTCGTGTTTAATTGGAACACATAAAAATGGATGCAAAAGTGATTTTTTTTTTTTTGGCGACACCGCAAGATTGTGCTAATAATTTACAGTACAAGAGAAGCTCAAGTGAAAGGGGACGGAAAAGACCCATCACTAATCTGCAGAGGAGACTGTACACACACACCACATGGTGTTCAACTGAGGACACATTGGGAAATCACATAAAGGACCATATCCAATCACTGCATGTTAATTAGCAACTGTTTTAATTTCAGACAAAGGAGTTAACAGTAAAATATAAGTTGGAAAGTTTAGAGACCTGAGGAATGAATATTTATGAGTAGAGAGAGGGAGGGCAGCCTTTCAGAATTAAAGGACAACTCCACCCTCATAAGAAACTCTTTTAGAAAGCATGGCCTCTTTAAATATATTGATAGATCATAGTTTGTCCTATGAATTCATTACTGTATGCCTGCTATGCTTCTGGATGGCTCATGGAAATGAGCATTTAGAAACCTTACTGAGCCTGGGCATGCTCAGAGAGGAGACAGGGATTAACATTCACATTGGCTGTGATGTAACGTCAATATAACTGTACAGTTACTATGAAGACAATGAAGAACCAGAAGCAGACACAGGGGAACAGGACATTGTTCAGGATTTCAGGTTAACTTACTTAACACCTTTCAGATTCAAACTATTACCGTTTAGGGTTTTGGGGGGTGATTTACCTGTATGTAAGTTTTCATTTGGGGCTCGGACTTGCCCTTTACTAATAAAGAACATAACCCAATATATGGTCACTTTCGACCGTCATACACACACAACTACACAGTCCAACAAAACATTAGATAACTGATACGGTGGCCCAACCCGCTCATATATGTGAAAGATCAAATGCAGCTAATTAACTGAGGCCCTATCGGTGGCATCCAATAAGCGAGTTTTGTGTGATTGGTCACTACTACTGGCTGACCAATCAAATCACATCTTTTCAATTCAAGGGACTAGTTAAATCCCGGCTGGTATCAGTTTGATGGAATAACCGTAAAACAGTCAAAAAAAAAAAAAATCGTCGCTCCAAACATTTTGCCCAACATTTCTGATTAATTGCCAAAAAGTCAGTCAACCAGGTCGTACATAGTCCTACCCGAGAGAAGGATAAGTGACACATTAATAAAAAGAAGGGAAAAGAAGAAGGGAGAGAGAGGTGAAAGTGGAGCAAGAGAAAAAGGAGGTGAAAAAGGAAAAAATTAAAAAAAGAAGAAGAAAAATAGAAAACACAAAGGATAACTGGTAATTAATTCATTATTTCAGTTCAAACCCTAAGAGTATCACTAGTACATGTTACTTGGCTCACATTCTCTCCCATATCCCTGGCATGCTACGTGGCTCACACACCCTTCCAGCCCCATATCACACAAAGAACAGACCCAAAGGAACTATTGACATATTTAATAATACTGTCAAAATGGACAGTGTCCTGTCCATTTTACTTCCCCATCAGATCCAGCTCTGCAGTCACAACACAGAAAGGGGACACTGCCAGCAGCTGGCTAGGAATGCTGGGATTTGGAGTAGTTTGGTAACAGCTGTATACCACAGCTGGAGAATCTGGTAATAAAGGCACGTGTACTAGAATAGAATAAATGCCCCACTACAAAATGGCTGCGGTCCTTCAGGTGTTGAACTACAGCTATGAACAGCATCTGGCTGTCTAAATACCATCGGCTGTTGGCAGGATATACAATGTTTGTAATATTGTTCTAAACACTAGAATAGCAGGCCACTCTGAACTACAATTCCCAGCAAACCTTGAGAGCTGCCAATCATTGCACTAGTTCTGTGGTGATGAAAGCGTGGCCACGCCGATGTTACTCAGGTACAATTCCCCACAGGGGATGCTGGGAGGGACAGAACCATTTCAGTAATATCTTGCACCAATTATCCGCCATGACTAACAGCAATCTCTAAATACCTGGATCGGCCTGGAAAGGTGCAGCTGGTGGCATTGCCCCATGGCTTTGCTCCGGTGTGAGGCCTGAACATGGGCTGGTGTCATTAGGGGCAGGAAAGGGATTTAGCTCCGACTGCACTGGGTCCAGAGGGTCACAAAATCCAAAGAGGGACTGGTTGCTGTTCATGACATTGAAATCTAAAGACAGGAAAACACAGGGCCGGTCAGTACGTGCAAAGCCAATGAATGAATACTAACAACTGCCAGCATCCTGTGATGCCATAAGGTACAAGGGCGTGGGTGTCAGAAGCAATCTGCTGCAGTTATACAAGGTTCACATGCAGCTTTATATCAGGCATCGCACCTTGCGTAGATACACCATGTGTCATCCTCTTATTCAAATATACCATCGGACAAATAACAAAATGCTGACCAAGTCGACAGGAACAGTCCCAAGTTGAAGGTCCCACTATCAGAGGGATATCCTATATAATAAAACCCTTACTGCTGCGTCCATGTGCTGTGTGTGTGTGTGTGTGTCACTGCAGTTCCTAAGATTCACCACTAGAGGGAGAAACACAGGAAACACGAAAGGAGGCAGGACACAGCAATTACACAGAGGCATGGACACAGACCGCAAGTAAGGTTGCTTGGGACACTTAGAAGAAACTTTGGCCTTTTGACAGAGGAGGGATTCTGGCTTTGGGACACAGGGGGACTCTGGACTTGGGACACTAAAAGGGGACTGTGGACACTAAGGGGGACTCTGGACTTGGGACACTAAGAGGGGACTGGCTTTGGGACACTAAGGGGGCACTCTGGGCTTCTAGCGCCCATTAATGTAACAGGCTTAATGTCTGGTTATGATATAATATTATTATAGGGTGGATGTGTGTCAGATGGTAAAGCATAAAAAGACAAATAAAAGAAACACACAAAGTTCGATTGGTTCACATAATAAAATTCGAAAAGATTCCGGTTAATCTGACAAAACTTGTTTTATTTAATGTTGTCAGGGTGCTACATACTCTATGTACTGGTTAGTTGGGGGGGGTTCCATCTGGCTGCTATCATTTAAACTAACCGAAACAGCCACACTGCTCGAAGGATGGGGCTGTCAAATTTCACTCATGCAGAGGAAATCTCACTCCATCAAGAACAAGTCACTCTCGCTCTTATCGTCGCTGCACTCGCAGACATAAAAAGGGGCCCGCATGACATTCATATATTGGCTTCATTCACAGGCTCACAGCAGGCTCCCTTCCAGACATACTACTGGCAATACTCTTTGATTCAGCAAAAGCCCATTAAGAAAAAAAGGAAAATCATAAAATAAAAATGACAAGCACTAGAGGCCTTCGCATCTCCGCAGGTTCCTCTAAATTTGGAAACGGTCCAAAATGATTATTCCCGTTGAGTAAAAACATGAAAAAACATGCACGAGATTCCTGGAGCATTCCTCGCCGTGGATTCTTATTTCGGAAATATTAACCCATCTCAAGATTGAAGAAAAAAAAAAAAAAAAAAGTATCTGTTTATAGTTACTGCGCTGAGAGACGGTTCGCATGTATAAACGTATCTGGATTTCGCTTCCCCTGCCAGGATTTACTGCTTGCCAACTTTACTGCCCAATTCAGTCATTAATCATTAAGGCCCAGCCGTTTGGCAGCGATGGATTATTTTACCAAATCATCACAATATCTTGGGAATGAATATACTGGGGGTGGGGGGGATGTTGGGAGGAAGCAGTGGGAATCTATTCTCGTCTTTGGGAAAAATGAAAGTGCAAAAGTTTATTTTTCTTTGCACATGCAGAAGATATTTCATGCAGGGCAGGTTTTAATGACTGTGGTAGATGGAGCCAGCCTGGCTACACCGAGAAACAAGCAGAGAAGGGAACAGTTGTTAACACAAAGTAATTAGGTAATGCCCATAATCCTTCACTTCAGTGGCTATTTAGAAATGGCTTTCTGATCATAGGCACAAACAAATTGCATGCACACGTGATCTAGTAATGGATCGGACACACTGCAAAGGGATCGTATGTGGGAGATGGGAAAACAACCCTGAATAGGCTGCTCAGCGCATCTGCAAAGCTATTATTCTGCCCATTAAACAACTGCCAATCATAAGCGTGTAACCGAAGCAGCGCCACTATGGCACTGCAGCTTCGTTCTACAATTTTCTTGGCTTTTCCTTTTAAAACTTGAACAGGGAAATGTAATAAAAGTTCTTATCTTTAAAAAATGGTGCTAATTTATGTCAGCTTTCAAATGTTAAATAAGATCTGATTGGTAGGGGGAAAATTCGCACCATTTTTAATGATAAGAACATTTATTACATCTCCCTGTATATGTTTTAGCAAGCAATTCTTTTATATAGCCAGGAACAGTCTTAGGGGCCTTTCTGGGGGCCACAGCATAGCTAGGGAAAGGCCCCAGATCCATTATTAAATACAACTGTCCAAGGCCATTGCATTTCCTGTACCACTATCAGACCTACATATGATTAGTCCCTGCCAATCAACTGTCAGCATTTATTGGCTGAGCAGTCCGTATCAAGCCGATTGGTGCTTTTTGCTTCAATCTCTCTTGCTGCTTAGACTGGTTGCCTTAGGTCTCCTCTCACCTTGTTTAAGTCTACGGGAATCCAGTTAATGAGTGTCTCTCCCAGTATTTATTGCTTATAATTTATCAATCTTTTATATTTATTATAAAAACTTGATAGACTTGACTGACAAGTCTGCTAATGTGCAACTAAACAAGACAGGAGTGGAAATCTCTTTATGTGGCTAAACTAAACTGCATCATCTAGGTTTTGCCACTAGGAATGCTGTTGTATTCATCTATATGAAGATGCCTTTAAGCACCAGCTAAATCCACCTCTGGCCCTACAGCCCTTACTAGTTGGCTATAACCAACATGGAAATTTGCCACTAAAATTGCATTTGTTTCAGGGAAATTGAATATATCCACTGTTACGCTTTACTAAACCTGCCCTTCCCAGAATGCTTTGCTGTATCTCAACAACCAATAACGACAGATTTCCCAGCCTGTCGCCTTCCTCTTAAACGCACACAGACTTCTGAAAGCATTGAGCTGACCTGGGCCAGTGTTTGTACAGAGCACTGTGTATTATTATCGCTATTATCCAGCCCTTTGCATTACGTCATCTACTACCGCAACTCTAACAGTTCGCCTAAACCCCCAACCTTCTACAATTTGTTAAACAAGTAAATGTGTATGATCGGAACCGTAAATGAATTCCCCCGTGTGCCAGGCATCTATGGTCGCGTGTGTGTTTATGGGATCCATCTTGACAAAGTGGAGGAGTTTATTAATAGGCCCGGAACACACGGATAATCTGACGGTTGGAAATTAAAGCGGAATGGACGATTGGTCCCTTATTTAAATATGCAGGATCGACCTGTATTAACATATATGCCACACGATCATTACAAAATACAAATTTTGCGTCAGATCAGGGAGAGACCCCCTGTGCCCCTCTGGATAACTGAAACCTTGGGAGAGACCCCCTGTGCCCCTCTGGATAACTGAAACCTTGGGAAAGACCCCCTGTGCCCCTCTGGATCAAGGAAACCTTGGGAGAGAGACCCCCATGGTCGCTGAAACCTTGGGAGAGACCCCCTGTGCCCCCCATGGTCGCTGAAACCTTGTGAGATACCCCCTGTGCCCCCCTGGGTCTCTGAAACCTTGAGAGAAACCCCTGGTTGCCCTCTAGATCACTGAAACTTGGGAAAGCCCCCCTGTGCCCCTTTGGATCACTTAAACTTTGGAAGAAACACCCTGTTCCCTTCTAGATCACTGAAACCTTGGGAAAGCCCCCCCTGTGCCCCCTCTGGATGACTGACACCTTGTATATCCTTTGTGGATATCTATGTCAACATCTTATGAGCTGCTGTAGTGTATAAACATCTGATTGGACGCAGGTTAGACAATCAGAGTAGTGCGAAATTCCTTTTCCCATGGATTCAAAGGAATAAACCAGGATATAGACAATGTACATTCCCCCCTTTCCCTCTGCTGAACCAACCATGTTAAAGGGCAAGTCCACCACTCAAACTCCAAAATATTTAAAGTTAAAAATGGAGATATACAAGATTAAACAGAAATGCTGCACAATATCCCGTTATTCCTCCTTCTGCTTTTCCCATTTATCAACTGTCAGTCATGGATAGGTTGACATCACAGCCAATAACTAAATGCTATCCCCCAGCTATCTCCTCTGAACATGTGCAAGCTCTTAATGAGCTTAAAAAGCTTGAAGAAGAGGCAGAAACCTTTCGTGAGGCAGAGGGGAGAAGAACATTTTGGTGTATATCAGGCCGTGGTGTGATTAGGAATCAATGCTGAATCAATGCTATGATGGGGTCCCTCTTCCTGCTTCATCTACAGTTGTTTTCTGGGAGGAAGCTTTATCATAAAGAAAATAAGAAGACACAAGGCGGGGCCCTCCTGGTTCTGGGCCCCTTGCTGCCCTGGTAGTTACACCTCTGATAACAAGTTAGTCCTACACCTGTCAGCATCCCCCAACCCTTCACAGTCACTTTATAAACAAGGCAAACAAAGGCTGGTTGAAGGAGAAGCGAGAAGCGTTTGATAAAATACATTTCCCAGCTATTGAAATGAACATTTTGGCACTGGATGAAACTCAAGGTTCCATAAAACAATTTCATTCAAAGAGCCCCAAACTATGAATGATGAAATGTAAGGGAATCCTCCCCCTTTACTATAATCCACCCCAAACATTCATCTCTGTGGCCTCCAAGTTAGCAGGGACAGGTGTAGTTACCCCTAGGACTTCACTCGTACTAAATTACGCTGCCATACTGAAAGGACAATTATTTTAAAACAACACCAGTCAGGCTTTCGATAGGATGAAGAGATTTATTACAGCTTCAAGGCCAAGGCTCTCTATAAATTTGGCCCATGGCAGGAAAGGACAGGTTATAACCTACCAGAGAAGTGCAGAGGCATCTAGATACAGAGACTGAGCCATAAGAACATTACACAATATCTGTATTCCAGCAGTTAAAGGGAACAGGGCAATAATAATAATGAAAAACGTGACCACATTGATTCTCCATTTACATACTGTTAAGTCCGGCAGGCGTTCTCGCCACTGCTCCCGTCTGTAGAGGTGCAGGTACCAGGTCCGTCTTCATGGGGAGACTGTTATCGGTGCGGTCGGGCACCCCGAATCCAGACAGCTGAGCTGCTTTCTCCAATGTTGGCAATAACTGGTCAAGCTGGTCAAAGTCATCTGAAAACTAAAGTAAAAAAGAGAAATGTTAAGGAAATTGGTACCAGCGTTATTACCATTAGTATGGACTAGGCAGACTGATGAGACCCCACATCTACCCATAGCAAGCAGACTTTGTATGAAGGATTATGGTAAGAGGTAGACTCCTTACACTGGAGGTCTTGGTAAAAGACTGCTGGACCACATGTTTTAACACACCTATAGCCGTCCTATCCAATAAGAATCTAGACCCCACAATAAAAAACATCACCAGCCCACCATTGATGTTCCCATAATAGCCAACTCTACTGTGGCGGTGTCACAAGGAGAAATGTACACAATGCCTAGGAGGGAGTAAACCGTGGCTTACAGCCCAAATAACTAAGAGTCCCTGGCTTCTTTTAAGGATCAGGCAGTAAGGTCAGGCCCTGGGCTTATCATCACAAGTCTGAGAGGCAGCCAATCACGGACGCGGCTGCCGGAAGTTCAGAACGGCGGAGGATAGAGGGAAGGTAAGTAGAGATTGGGGAAGTTTCTGCAAATAAGATTAATGGGAGCATGCCCTACCACATATTAAAAGGGTTTAATGCTAGGGGGAGGGAGACCAAAACGGAGGGCTGCTAAGAGCATGCCACAAACCTCTCAGAGGAAGCCTCAGAGGCAGAAACAATTTCCCCCTCTGCTAGGCTCCTGGTGGCCAGTTTTCTGGACTTTGGAGGGACATTGCAGGGCAACCATTTGGATGTGGGATGTAAGGTAAGGATTTTTCTACACTACACAGTGGGACCAGTAGTGGGTTAAATTATAATTTTGGGGGTGGACATGCCCTTTAAGACACAAAGCAGCTCCTTCAGATCTGAATGAAGAATAATGTCCTGATAACCCATTTCCGATTTTCTCTACAAAGGAGAACCAAAGTCCGTATTAAAATAAGTTGGGTTCATCCCTTGTGTAATGGTTAATGGACATTGATATTATAGTATTTGGAGTTAACAGGGGGCTGCTGTCAAGTATAGAAGGAGCAGTTGTGTCCTGTACATTTGGCTTCATTGCAACGTCACCCAGCAGGACTGCTCCTATATCCCAGCCTCTGCCATCGATGAGGCCAATTGAGCCTCCATTACTCTCTGCTTGTATCTGCAAAGCCCCTTAGTGCTCTATAGAGTCTATACATATCCACAGAAATGGCAAAGGGCAGGAGCAGTGAAGGTTTCTTGTATTTAAATACAGATTATTACTAGAACACTGGACAGAATGGAACTGTATACAATGACATCGCTAACTAGGGATATTTATGCAATATAAAAATGGTCACTGCAAAGATTTCTGGGAATTTGAGGACACACATCCGAGGGTCTGAGTGGGGAGCTTTCTCCGTGAACAGAAGGCATTAAGCTGCAACGCGCCCTGGGCCAACTAACCGTAAGAAAGCTCAGTTTCCCACCATTAGCAAAAACAAAACGATGGGTCTGGTTGCCAGTCAGTTCAAAGGGCTTGTTTTGTGTTCTCGCCAGCTCGTGTTTAATTGGAACACATTAAAAATGGATGCAAAAGTGATTTTTTTTTTTTGGCGACACCGCAAGATTTGCATAAATATTACAGTAAAGAGAAAGCTCAAGTGAAAGGGGACGGAAAAGACCCATCACTAATCTGCAGGAGACTGTACACACACACACACACACTGGTGTTCAACTGAGGACACATTGGGAAGATCACATAAAGGACCATATCCAATCACTGGCATGTTAATTAGCAACTGTTTTACTTTCAGACAAAGGAGTTAAACAGTAAAATAATAAGTTGGGAAAGTTTAGACCTGAGGAAATGAATATTTATGAGTAGAGAGAGGGGAGGGCAGCCTTTCAGAATTAAAGGACAACTCCACCCTCATAAGAACATCTTTTAGAAAGAATGGCCTCTTTAAAATATATTGATATATCATAGTTTGTCCTATGAATTCATTACTGTATGCCTGCTATGCTTCTGGATGGCTCATGGAAACTGAGCAATTTAGAAACCTGTACTGAGCCTGGGCATGCTCAGAAGAGGCAGACAGGGGATTAACATTCAGTCATTGGCTGTGATGTCAACTGTCAAATCCATAACTGACAGTTACTAACTGGAAGAACCAGGAAGCAGAAACAGGGGGAACAGGACATTGTTCAGGATTTCAGGTTAGACTTACACCTTTCAGATTTCAAACTATTACCGTTTAGGGTTTTGGGGGGTGATTTACCTGTATGTAAGTTTTCATTTTGGGGCTGGACTTGCCCTTTAACTAAATAAAGAACATAACCCAATATATGGTCACTTTCGACAGTCATACAACACAACATACACAGTCCAACAAAACATAGAATAACTGATACGGTGGCCCAACACCGCTCATATATGTGAAAGATCAAATGCAGCTAATTAAACTGAGGCCCTATCAGGTGGCATCCAATAAGCGAGTTGTGTGATTGGTCACTACTGGACTGACCAATCAAATCACATCTGTTCAATTCAAGGCAACTAGTTAAACCCGGCTGGTAGTCAGTTTGATGGAAATAACCGTAAAACAGTCAAAAAAAAAAAAAAGTCAGTCGCTCCAAACATTTTGCCCAACATTTCTGATTAATTGCCAAAAGAGTCAGTCAACCAGGTCGTACATAGTCTAAACCAGAGATGATCCAGTTACACTGAGATAACTGGACCAGATCCTGGACTCTCTATTTTAAAATTGTACATAACAAATGAGGTTTAAAATAACTTAAACCACAGAATACGGCCAAATACAGAAACACAACTTCTAACTTGTAATTATTCAGTCATTTTCAGGTTCAACCTCAGAGATTTGTGTTCCTTCCCATCTTTCCCCAACGGGCTGTACAACACTTAGACATTGTTTGCGTCCTGTCACAGCTGGGGCCCATGTGCCCTCTAGGGGATCTATTCTCAAACACAGGATTTCAGTGGGACCTTCTACCAGACAAAGCCGTTATGCACCAGGGGATGCCAGAACTTGTTTTGGTATAAATTACAGAGGAATGATTAGATTTCTTTTACTTACTGATGGTAATTTACATTCTAAAAAAGGCAAAGTTTGCCCATACAAATTGTTTTCCTGTAAGTTAATGAAAGGCTTGGGAATTTTCTAAATATAAACCAGCAACCTTTATTATTTAAAAAGATTGGCTAGTAATGCTGGCCATGTAACCGATCGATATTAGGTGGGTAGGACGTTAAATTGATCTTATTAGATACTGGATAGATTTGATCCTTTAATTAATGTTATATCAAAATAGGCCATCAATTTTACCTCCCTACATTCCCAGTGCTCGCCCATTCACGATTGAACTTCATAATACGATCTGGGTGGAGGTTGTCCAAAGGTCAGTTTTATAGTGTATGGCCAGAATTATATCTGCATCTGACTTAATCACAAACCGATAGGTCCAGAAGGTTGTTGGAACACTGCAAGGTACGTTTAATTGTGTATGGTCTGCATAAAGTTACGGTTTTGCGGACTGATCAATTATATGCAAAATACACCGAGTAACATTCCTAATTTAGGAAATTTGGTTTTTAAGCATTCATACACCTATAAATATCAATTCTACACAGTTAAAGGATAGGTTCACTCAACAAGTTATTCATTGAAGAACGTGAAGAAAAGGAGCTGTGTTTTACCTCTCGTTCTTCAATTAATCTAACTGGAGACAGGAACGAAGACTGTAAAACCGCGAGCTCACTCCTCCTCCGACAGGTCCCGACTGCTTCCAGGGATAAACTATGCTATAGCTCCCTGCAGTATAGTGTGGGAGCCTCCAGACGAATAAGAGGGATTGCGCTCGTGGGTAAGTTTACATACTTGGCTCCAGGCTCGTTACATTAATCGATGAACAGGAGCTATGTCTTATCGAACATTTTTTCTTCAATTAAACGAACCTATCCTTTAAATTACAACTGCCCACAATGTAGAACCATTCAATATCGATGTCTGATAATGCAAGATACCTCATTCCAGATTTAGCATTTTAACCACTGGCAAGATTAGGATTTCTGTGGGAACTGAACTACACTAGGATGGATCCTGATCTTGGACTGAACTCCCAGTATCCTCAGTAAATCAAGCCTATAGGTACAATGCAACATTGCAAGGCTTGAGTGTAAAACCCACACTAACCCAATATTAAACCCTGTAGAGTGGATTTTAAAGTTTGTATTTTTTAAAAATTCGGTCAATCGGACCAAATTACATCAGTGGTGATATTTGGACATGGCAGACCGAATGAATGTTTGGAAATGACGGTCATTTTTCCCCGATTGTGCAGTCTGTAATAGAATGCCAAAATTAGTTGCAGCGAAATATCGCCCATGGTCCAATCATGGGACCATGGGTACACAAGTGTTCCTTGTGTACCTAAGGGTTAAATATTGTATCTCCCTGTATGAGGCTTAAATACAATGTGCTATTGATCACGTTGCCTTAGTAATATTTAGAATACTGTGTTTGCGGTTATCCTCTTTTCCAGTAAATAATAGCTAGCGCGTTGTACTTGGGTCAGACTTCCCAAACCTAATTATCGTAAACAATATAGAGCTACTGTTACCCAAGGTAACGGATCGCAAGAAGGATCAAAAACATCTCAAACTGCAGTTCTTGTTTTGGAAGTTTTCAAAGAGAAACCATCTGTTTCCAGTTTTTTTTATTTGGCAGTTAAAATGATGTGTTTTTGTGTCCAGCTAAAGATCATCATGGCAATAAACGAATGAGTCAGCCTTTCATGTTCCAAACGAGCGGTTGAGGCTTATTTCTTAATTTGGAGCTTTTAAAGTAGGGATTTTAAAGTCATGCTTTACATAGCTAGCTGAAGTGGACACATCAACACCCAGAGTCAGGTACAGCCGGACACGCAGCCAATAGGATGCTAGAATAAAAGTATACAGCCAATTACAATAAAGATGTCTGTCTTCATGTTCGACTTGTTATAAAGCCCAACAATGAGTCCCAGATTTACAATATTGTTATAGATCATGTAGTGCATGGAGCCTTGGACCCCTAACCATCTAAATAACCTCTTCTTGCCCTGTGACTTCTTCATAACCCTAGTTCTGAAAAGCTCCTTTAAACTGGATGCAACTGGATTTACTTCTCCTTAAGGTCTGTTGCTATGAATAGATTTATATAACCATCATTCTCCTGTAGTTGGTACTAGGCTTAAAAAAAGTGCACTAAGATACATGTAGAGTATACAATGTAAAAACAATCAAACCAGGAGTATAAAGCAATCTAAATGGGATGTCCACCCTTAAGGGCTAGGTCACACTTTGCAGCAACAATTTCCAAAGCGCATCAGTATCCGTTTTGATTACGCAGGCGATCGCCTTTTCCCGCAATCACATGCGTAAGGGAGAATGGTCAAACGCGTGACAACGCACCAGAATCTTGCATGATTGCGTGCAAGGCAGTGTGGCCTCAGCCTCAAACAAAAAAAAAACTGTTGACTTGTCAGTTATCTGCCTGCAACCATAACTGCTATTTTTACCAGTTTATTACGTGCATTTGTAACCAGATATCCAATGATAAGTTCTATTCCTTTATTAAGGTATCTGCCTCATCTCTCTGCTCAATGAGCTTTTTATAAGCTTGAACATGTGCAGAAGCAGAGGAAACAGCAGTCAATCATTGTCTGTGACATTAGCTGTGATATTGCTCTGCACACGCCAGAATGGGGACAATAATGATCCATAAATATCTGGTTAGTAATTCAGGTAATGAAAGTGCAAAATATATCAGTTGGGGTTGGGGGCAGGTAACGGACAATTGACCATTTTTTTTTTATATTAAGGTAAGACATTCTCTTTAGTAGTTTCACAATCTGTATCTCCATAAAACACACTGACCTGATTTTCAGTCTCAATTTTAATCTCCTCTTGAGCAGACTTGCACTGACCGATCTGTTCAGCTTTTTCCATCTTGACTTTGACATCGTCCAGACTCAGAGTGGGTTTGATCCCCTTCTCGTCCTTGTCTAACAGGTAACGTAAGAGCTGGTGGTCTTTGGAATCTTTCTTTTTGTCAATATCAGGCTCCATTTTGACATCCGGTGCGGACACCAGAGCTTGGCTGTTGGCCGTACCAGTGTTTTTCTTTTCATGATCTAGAGTTAACGTACTAATGTCTGATGGGCTCCCTTCTTGGAGAAGCCGATGTAATATCTTGTGCCTTTCGGTCAGTGAGCTGTGGGATGAAGGACACGTCCCACTCATTGAGCTCCCACAGCTTGTGTTTGTGACAACCGGGCAAGTTAACGGGTCCCTGCAATTCGTGTCCACATCTCGCAACTGCTGCTCTGCTGTGGAAGCCAAAAGCTGCACAAGTTTGTTACTAGAGGTGGTGAGAGATGGTTTAATGTCGCTCTCCTGGGCTCTCTCATTGGTGTTGTCCTTGGGTTCCAATTTTACGGGCTGCATGTTAAGACGACTGGGTGAGTTCTGTGGGTTCAGCTGACGCAAAACTGGTGACATAGTGGAATATCCAACAGGGGTGTGGGGTCCTTCATTAACCCCCTGTACAGTGTTCATTGGGGGATTAGGAAAGAGCCTGCTGTTTGTGGGACATACATTATTGGTCATGCCTGGTGATGTAGCTGAAAACCCTACAGGGGTAGAAGGTCCTTCATTCACCAAAGGCATGGAGTTCATGGGCATGTTGGGAAAAGGTCTGTTGTTGTTGCAGCCATTGTTTGGGATGCCTACTGGGGAGTGCATTGTAGGCATGGGGGGAGAAAAAGGATTACCTGATGCCCTGGACCGTGAAACCAATCCTGGGCTTGCCCGTGGCCTCGGAGACATGAACTGCGGAGGGCTTATTCCTGGACTGCTCATCGGGGAATTGTTGAGGTTTAAATTGTTACTGTTTTGGGGTCCAGCCTGCCCCATACTTAAGGCAACATTGGCTCCAATTTGACTTCCAGGAGAAAATCCAAAGTTTGCTTGGCTGGTGTTGGAACTAGAGACGTTATGAAGGCCGGAGAGTGGCTGCTGGTTTACACTGGAGGTCAACATGCTACCGCTGGACGGGGAGGTGGTAGAAGAGAAGGACATGCCTTGAGCCATGGAGATGGCGGGGTTAACCGAAGGGCTGAGGCGTGGTAGTGACATTCCTGAGTTAGGGTTTTCTTGAGTACAAAGAGAGCTTTGATCCCTATGTGAGCAGGAAAAAAAGATAACCAAAGTCAGAACAATCAACTGGAAAACCCCCAGGACACGGTATCTCGTAGAATTAAACAAAAACCCAGTAAAAAGGAGCACCAACAGGTATTCAAGGTTCGTACACACGTGTGATTGTGCGACCAGCGGCGCACGATGTGTAGGAACGAACGTTTCGGACGATAATCAGCCCATGTGTAGGAACTTTATCGGGCGAAACGGACGTTAGTCGTTGACCGACTGACCAGGTGGATCCCCAAACAAACAACCGTTTCGGAAGTGCCTACACATGGGCCGATTATCGGGACCTGGACTGGTATTTTGGTTGGGGTATCAATGGTGAGCGGTCTTTCATTTCAGCTAACACGTTAACAGATCCATATACTTGTCTGTAGTCTTTTATTATTGTCCCAAGCTAGTGGTGGCCATACAATCAGGGTTGTACGGTCCAGGTATCATACGATCACTGGCCTGTGTATGGTTGATGGGCCAATGATCGTAAGATAGGTTGAAAAACGTAGGTGGAAAACTTTTTTTTCCACTAATTTCTGCTATCATTGTTATAAAGGGGCTAGACTAGTAAAGGTTCACTATTGAGTAACAGGTGGACTTCTACACGTCTAAAACACTCATGTGTACAATGAGAATCTTCACAATCATGTGTAACGAGATTTCATTGGACGCACTCCCAGGATCAATAACAAATTAAATAAGAGGTGCAGACATTTACCTGTGCTATTCATTTGCAGCAACCAATTAGATGTTACCTTTCTACTGGTCTACTACAGTTAAAGGGCATGTCCACCCTTAAAATAAAAAACAACTGATATATATATATATATATAATTTTGGGCAGAGTAAGCTGACTCCTCCCTTCACGCAGTCAACCAAGGCTGTGACTGTCAAAGTCAATAACCAATGATTAATTGCCGATTCTCCTGCTGCCTCCTCTGCACATGCCCAAGCTTATAAAAAGCTCATTAAGCAGAGGGAAGGGGGGCAGATACCTTATAAATAAAGAATAAAAAAATAAACTGGTGAATATATCAGTTGGGGTTGCAGGCAGAGAACAGACAAGTTAAAATAAGCCCCATTGTTTACTAAACTCATAATTGAAACTTTATCGGTTATCTGAAACTTTTTATCCCACGAGCAGCCTCAACAATTCCTGCACAATGGAACTCCCCTCGAAGGGGGTCAACTAACAGAAAGGGAAAATAAGGCAACACATGGACTAATATTTAGGGTTTATAGGATCACCGAGAAATGTGAAACCCAAAGGCCTAAAATTCCCAGACGGGGCAGAAAGAGCTAAAAATATCGGGCGATGTAGTGGGCATTTTTGAATACGAGAAACTCTAAAACGGGGGGTGGAAAGAGGCCTTGGCACCTAAAAAGAAATTGAATGAGGATGAAAAACACCTCAATAAATTGCAGATTTTTACTCTCCTCTGTCCAATGAAAGGTTCCATCCCTGTACTTTCCATGATACGTCTGCCACACCCTAATATTCCATCTCTGGAACACATTTAATAAAAGACAGTCAGAAAGAAAACTATTATACCACAGTGCACCATTTGAAATTGGGAGTGACGGCTTTGCAGTAACTAAAGCCCTCGAGAACGAACAAGACCAAAGGATAAGGACAGAACACCAAGTGGGGATTATGGGTTTCGGTGAATGGATCTCAGACATCAACAGACACCTAATTTAAGGCTGAAGATTCGATTGTTCTGTTCCACAAAGCCCACCCTGGCTCTGGGCCCAGAGAAATGATAGGGAAGATTACCTTTCAATGATATGAATTCCCTTCACAAAGGGCTGCATGTCCGGGCTCTGCGGATAGCACAGTTTGCACTTGGTGTGTGCGCTCAGCTCAGTCCCATCACTCAGAGTGAACTTGTACGATGGACTACAGGCCGTTCCTCGGGTCATCACTGCAGGAACAAACCAACAATATAAAAATACAAAATACCGTGGGGTGGGGATGTTAAATCTGGGCCACACCATTCTTTCATTCTCAAAGAAGAGGTGGACCAGGCAAAAAAAGCGAGCCATACCATTGCTTAAAGGGCATGTCCACCCCCAAAACTGAATTCTCCCCCGCTACTGGCCACACTGTGTAGTGTTTAAAAATCCTCACCCCTCTGCTGCAAATGGTTCTCCTGTAATGTCTGTCCAAAGTTCCAGAAAGTGAAGAGTAGGAGCCTGACTGGGAGGGAAAACGTTTCCGCCTCTTAGGTGTCCTCTGAGAGGTTTCTGGCTTGCTCAGTGCAGCCCTTTCCCCCCTCCCTCCCGATCCCTTTTTGCTCTATGGTGTTTGTTGCGTAAAATCCCTTTTCTGTAATATAGCGGTTGGGGTTGGGAGAGGGTTCCTCATTCCTCGTTCTCCCGGTGTTCTGTACTGCCGGCAGCCTCTCAGCCAATCACGGACGCGGCTGCTGGTCCAGCCCCCTGCTTGCAGTTTCATGCAAGCAGAGGGCCGGGTCTGAACGCCAGGGGAACGAGGCTATGTAAGTAGAGTTTGGGTTCTTTTTTTTACAAATTATTATATGTTGGGAGAGGGTCCCCTACACTACAGAAAATGTTGTAAAAAGTGGTGGAGATACCCTTTAACGGTAATTACATGTAGGATACCAATAACAGGGCTTAAACAGACCAAAGGCACTTGCAAAGTGCTTCAATTGTGTATACATGATTAGGTATGAACATCTGAATTCAATTCCTACAGAAAGGTAGAAGCTGATTTGGTAATTACTGCACTGCACTGCAATCCGATTGGTTAGAAGCACTCCCCATAAAAATTAATGCAAGATTCAGGGTATAGCAAACACGGTCAAAGCCACGTGTGCCATGAAAGTCATGTCTCAATGCACATGGCATCTGTTTGAGTAACGGCATCCCCTGATTCTAGATCAAAGAAGATGTAACGATGCTTAGAAATGATGTACACAAAATGGCAGCAGTTTAATGAATGCAAAATCCGAAGCCAAACCCTTCACCATGCTTGTTAAAAAACTCTCACCTTCCTGAAACAGCTGCTTGGCATAGGACGGTTCAGTGCCCTGAGCCTGAAAGAACGCGTAGATACACTTCCGTACAAGGTCTTCCCAGCCCAGGCTGCCTGAGGCTCGCAGAGAGCTGGTGTCGATGGAGATGATTTTTCCTGGAGAGGATAAAAATAAACCATAAAAGTTTAAAAAAAAAAAACCAAAACCTGGGATTCTTCCTGTTGGACATAGGGGGGAAAAACACTTAACATTAGTGCAGCTTGGGAATTGGCCTGATTAGACCTCATTAACAGTAATGTAATTTCAATGGGATCCAGATAGAGCCATGCTCTTCAATCAAGTGTTTACACATCCTCTAATATTTCTTTATCAATGTACACCATGCATGCAAGCTGGCGTCGGTGTTTATATGGCTATGGCTTCTTAACACCGCTCTACAGATTGTCAAACATTGGACAGCAATAAAGCAGAGTTAAAAAAACAACTAATAGCTACTGGGTGATTTCTGATGCAATAAAGTCATTGGGTTAGCTCAGTTCTCATTATTATTCTCCTTCTGCTAATACAGAGTCCTTTGCAGTACAGGAAATTTTAAGGCAGGTCACTGTGCTGCAGGTGGTTTTAGAAATAGGAATTTTAACATCAGGGATTTACTGCAGGTTAGCTGGGTTAATGGTGATGTCCTATAACAGCTAAACAGACGCCTGATCAAGTTTACCCAAACACTTCCTGCTTGTCACCTCCTCTTCTATACTAAATACACATAGTTAAAGGACAACTAAAGCCTCAGAACAACATTCTTTCCAAGGAAGAGCACCTTAATATAAAAGCAGTAATCCGTGTCTCACCACTCATTTTGATAGGTTACCTTTCTAACATGGGGTTTGTGTTTTATTTCCAGTATCACACAGTGTGGTCACTGACCATCGCATTCTTTACACATGCTCAGTCCTAAGATACTGCAGAAACTTGTACAATTGATCACACCCACTGGTAGCCTCTAGCCAATCCTTTTACAGGACAGATAAGGCAAGGGAGCATGTGACTGAGGCCAGGGGTGTGGCCAGTCACTGTACATAAAAACAGTTATTTCATCCAGTTCTTCAAGGGGTTACATTTAATTTAATGCTATTCACTATAGTAGGATTTTACAGTTTATTGGTGTTTTTAGACTGTATATTTTCAGATTCTGGAGTGTAAAAATGTGGGTTTAGTTCTCCTTTAACTTAAAAAATGCAATACCCTCTGAAATTCAA